>JAODAL010018819.1:0-73678 GCA_025379985.1 Phyllomedusa bahiana
TAAAAGGCCCCTACTGGGGGGTTCCCCCGGAACCTTTTCTAATCCAAAAGTCCCCCGTTTTTTTTAACTAAAAAGGTGGGGTTTTTAAAAAACTCCCCTTTTTTTTCCCTCACTTTTTTTTGTTTTAACCCGGGGGGGCCCAAAAGGTTTTTTTTTTAAAGGTAAAACTTGGGCCCACCCACAAGGGGACAGATATGTTCCCATTCCAAAATAAAAAAGGTGGTTGAAAGACCCCCTTTTTTTCCCGGGACCTTTTTTTTAAACCCCGGGGGTCAAACAGGTTTTAAAAGGGCAAAACTGCCCGGGCCCCCCCGGGCAGGTATAAATCCCCAAAGTTCCCCCGTTTTTAAAATAAAATGGGGGGTTTTAAGACTCCTTTTTTTGGGCCCCTTTTTTTTTAAACCCCCGTGGGTCAGAAAAAAAGGTTTTTTTTAAAGGAACCCCTGCCTGGGTCCCCGGACAGGGGGTTTTGGGCCCCAAAGGGCCCCCCCGTTCAAAATAAAATGGTGGGGTTTTAAAAGCCCTTAAATTTTTCTTCCGGCAAATTTTTTTTAACTGTTTTGGGGCCCCCTGCCCGGTTTTTTTGGGTTCTCTGCCTTTCCGGGGAAAAAGGGATAATTTTAATTTTCCCCAAAATTTTAAGTAAAAATGGAAAAATTGGTTTTTAAATTAAATTTTCCCCCGGGATTTTTTTAAATTTGTTGGGGAAATTTCAAAAGGTTTTTAAGGGGCAAAGGCCCCCGGGGTAAAAAGGACAGGGATTGTTAATGGTGTGTGGGGGCTTTTTTTTCTGTTGGGGTTTTTTTTTAGCCTAAGTGTTTTTTGGCCCCAAGGGTTTTTAGCAGGGAAACCCTTTTTTACTGTTTTTGGATGGTTAAATTTCCCCGCCCTTTTCCACCCCCGGGTTTTTGGGGGGGTTTAAAAATTTAAGGTTTTTTTTTTGCCCCTCCCCTAAAACTTTAATGGCCCGATGGGCGAAAAGCCCAAAAAGTTAAAACCCCTCCCAAAACTAAAAAGGTTTTTTTTTTTCTTTTTTGCTGAAATTGCATTGTAAAATTGAAACCCGGGGATAAAAAAATTTTAAAGTAATTCCAGCAAAAAAAAATTTTTTTTTTTTTGCTTTTTTGGGAAAGTACAGGAAAAAAGTTTTTTTTTCATTTGTTTTTTTTCGGTTGGGCCCCCCCTTTTTTTTTTAGAAGATTTTCACTTTTTAAATTTTTTTTTTAAACTTTAATTTTCAGTTGGGGGGCATGCCCCGGCCCCTTGGTTTTTTCTTGGGGGGGCCTAACTTTGTATTTTAAAAGGGCAGCCAGGCCCCCCCTAAAATCTCCGGTTTGTAAAATAGGGGAAAAAAAATTTTAAGGTTCCCCAAAGAAAGTAATTTCGAGGGCTACCTGTGGGGATATAAATTTAAAATTTTAAAATTAAAATTTTTTATTAATGGGGGTTTTTTATAATTAATATTAAAATAAATATTTAAATATATATTAAAATATATTTTAGGCCCGGCGACCTAAAAAGCCGTTTAGATGGGCCTTGGGCCCCCATGGTTTAAATTTGGTTTAGGATTTTTCCCCCTAGAAATATGCCCACCCCAAGGGCCCCGGGCTTTTGGGGGAGGGAGGCCCCCTGGGTTTTTTCCCGGTTTACAAACCCCTAGGTTGCCCAAACCGTAAAGTTTAAAACGGCTTTTATGTTTCCGCCATTTTTGGGCTGGCTTTCCCGGAACAAATGCAGTTTTTGGGGGGGCCCCCCCTGTTCCCCCTTTCCCAGGACAAAGTTTTTTTTTTTTTGGGGGAGATCTCTGGGGGGCCCCAAAAAAAGGCCCGGGGGGGCTTGCAGGGGTTTATCGGGGGCGTGGTTTTTTCCTTTTTGGACCATTTTTGGGGCCCGGGAGAGCTGGGAAAAAGGCCCGGGGGGTTTTTAGGCCCCAAAAAGGGAAAACTTTTGGAAAAAAGCTTGAAAATTTTTGAGGGCCCGTGCGATAGGCCCCTAAAACCCCCCTGGACAGAGATGTTCTTTTTTTTTTTCGGTGAGGTTTTTGTGGGGCCCCGATGGGCCGGGGGATTTTTTTTTTTTTATGTTTTTTTTTGTATTTTCCTGTAAATGTTGGGGCCTAAATAAAGCTGGACTGAAGGGCCCGTCCGAAAAAAATTTTTCCCCCGTGTCAGAAAAATTTTTTTTCTTTTCCCAAAACTGTTTTTTTTCCAAAAGGAAAGGCGATTTCCCGAACCCAAAACCGGGAAAACTCCCCGGAAAAGGGCCAAATGCTGGTTTCCCCCCAAAGGGGAGCGATTTTGCACAATTGGTGGAAGGTTAAAAGCGGGCCAAAGATTAATTGCCCCAAATGACTTTTTGGGACAAAGTGGGGGGGCAAGAAAAAAGTGGGGCTACATAGGACTGGGGTGGATTTTAAGCTCTGTTTTGGAGCAAAGGGAAAATTTTCCCCCTTTAAAAAAGAGACCAAAACCCCCCCCAAACGCCTTTGGGATCTGAAAAAGAATTGTCTCAGTGGGGGCGGAGGGCGTCCCCGTTTGGGGGGAGACCCGGGGACACACCCCAGTAAAGGGGAATGTCCCCTTTCTGCCTTAAAAAATTTTTTTTTTTTGCCCATGGGGGAAAAAACCCTTTTTAAGTTTTTTTTAGGGGGCCCAAATTGGGCCCCGTTTTTTTAAGGAAAGGATAAAGGGCCCAAACTGCCCCTTAATTCCCAAGGGAGCAAAAAAAAGCCCCCTGCCGCGGCCAACCTTTCAAAAAATTATTCCCCCCCCATTCCCCCAAAAGGACGGCCAATTTTCCCCAAAGGCCGGGCAGTTTAGCAAGGCGGAGCACAAGGCCAGGGGCGGGTTTGGGGACAGAGAAAGCCCAGTCATTTTATCCCCCCCCCAGAAAGAAATTTTCCCCCGGAAAAAACCCGGGCCCGGGGGGGCCATTCCCCAAAAAGCCCGTCAAAAACCCAATTTTGTTTTTTCCCCACCAGCCCCGGGGTTTTTAAATCCAGGAACCCTTGGGGGGTTCCCCCAGGTTGGGATTTTTTTGCCGGCCTTTTTTTTGCTTTAGGGCAACAAAAACCCGGATTTAGGCTTTTAAACCGGAAATTTTTTTTTCCCGGTTTTGGGCCAGGAAAAACCCTTTTTCGTCCAAAAAAAAAGAAAAATTAAAAAAAAAAAAAACCAAAAAAAATTTTTTTTTTTTTTTACTTGGGGAACCCTGAGGGCCCCCCATTGCCGTTCCACGGGGCAAAACCAACTGGGAAAAACAGGGAAACCCCCCCTAAAACACGGGTCCAAACCAAAAAGGGAGCTGGGCGGAGATGCCCCCCCCAGAAAAGGGCAGGATTTTTGCCCCCCGACCCCGCCCCTTTTCAAAGGAAAGGGGGGCCCGTTAAAAAAACCCCCGGGAAATTTCCCAAAATTGGGGGGGACCCCCCCCTGTTTTGCTGACCCTGGACCCCGTCCCGCCCAAAAGAAAAACCCCAAATGCACCCCCGAAAAATCAACCCGGTTTTGGAGACCCATCATGGACCCAAAGGGAAGACTGGGTTTTAGTGGGGTTTTTTTTTAAAGGGTGCCACCTTTTGGTTTTTTTTTTTGGGGGCTGCCAGGCCTGGGCCCCCCCGTGAAAAATTTAAAATGGGGGCCCACCAAAAATGCCCCCCCATTTCTTCCCCGGAAAAACATGTTTAAAACCCTTTTAGAGCAGGGAGGAATTTTTGGGGAAGAGTGTTTTCCCTTTTTTTATTCCTTTTAAAGGGGCCCCTTTTTTACCTCCCTGCCCGTTAAAAAATAATATTCCCCCAATTTTCAACTTTACTTAATGGTTAAATTTAAACCCTTTTTAAACTAAACATGTCCCCCCCCCAGCCCCCAGCTAAAGGGGGGGTTTTTTTAGGGTGTAGCACAAAAAATTAAACCCTAGTTTTTCTTTCGCCCCTGTGTGAAACGAGCAAACTAGAGGGGTTTCAGGGATTAACCCGGGAAATAAAATGGAAAAAAAGGGCCCCCCCTTTTTTTTTTTTTTTTTTTTTTTCCCCTTTTTTTTTTTGGGTCCCTTTGGGGGGTTTCCCTCAGAAAACTTTTTAAAGGTTTTAAGTAGAAGCCCGTTGGGGGTTTACCTTTCTGCCCAAAAAAAACACTTTTAAAGGGAACCTTTAAAACATAGGTTTTTTTTGCCCCCCTTTTGGCCCTTTGGGGGGGGCAAGCACAAGCTTTGTGAAAAAGTCCTTACTTTTTCCCCCGCCCCCTTGGGGGGGCCCTTTTTTTTCCCCGTAAGAAAGCAAACAGTTTTTTTGAATTTTTTTTTACCCCCTTCCCAAAACTTTTTTCCCTGAAATACGGTTTTTAGGCCCCCACCCACCCCAAACTTAAAAACCCCCTTTCCCCCCCTGGAACCCCGTTTTACCATTTTTTTTTTTTACCTAAATTCCCCAAAATTTAAAAAAAGTTTTTTTCCCTTTTTCGGAGGGAAGGGGCTTTGCCCCACAGGTGGACAGGGTTTGAAAAAAAACCTTTACACCCTGAAAAAAACCCCCCCTTTCGAATGAAAAACTTTCTTTTCTTGGAAAAATTTCAATTTTTTTTTTTTGCAAATTTAAAAAAAACGAAAACCCAAGCCCCTTTTTTTCAGAAAAAGGGAAAACGCCCCCCCGGGAAAAACAAAAAAATCCCCGAAAAAACCCAGCTTGTAAATTTCCCCAGCCCGAAGGGGGGAATTTTTGCTCTAGTGTGCCCCCAATCCCCCAAAAGGGAGAACAGCCCAAAGGGGAAAAAAGGTTTTTATTTTTGTGGGGCCCCTTTGGGGTAAAAGCCCAAAAATTTTTTATGTTCCCGAATTTTCCCGTTTTTTTGGGGCCCCGAAAACATGTTTGGGGATACTCCAAAAAGGAACCCTACAAGTGGGGGTTGGCCCCCGGAAAAAAGGGAAAAAAAGGCCCCCCCCCCATGAATTTTGAAAATTTCCCCCCTTGCTATGTTAAAAAAAGGAAAAAATTTAAATGTGAAAAGTGCCAGTTTTTTGTGCCAAAGAAAAAACAAAAACAAACCCCGGTGAAGATAATTTCCATTTCCCGTGGGGGGAGGTTCCCCCCGGGAATGTGGGGGATGGGGGGTGCAGGAAAAATGATTTGGGGGGATTTTTTTTTGCCCTGGGAGGGGTTTTAAAAATACCTGTTGGGAAAAAAAAAAGGTGGGCCCAAGGCAAAACTTTTTTTTTGGAGATCTTGGGGTTTTTGGGGCCCTCGCCCGGGAAAAGAAAAAGGGTGGTTGGCTGGGACCTGTAAATGCCCGCTTTAGGTTCACTTGGCCCTTTCCCCGTGGTTGTGGCAAATTTTTTCCCGTTTGCCCCTTTTCTGCCCCCTGGCCGTAAAAAAACCCGCCCCGTTGGGTTGGAAAGAAATAAGCTGCTATCGCCCCCCAGAGGGTTTTTTTGGAAACCCTCAAAAAGCCCCCCTTTGGTTTTTCTGGCCCCCCCCCCGGGTTTCCCCCCAAAAAAAGGTTTTTTGAAAATGGGGTTTTTTTTTGTGGTTTTAAAAAAGTGGGGGGGAAACATAAGGAGGATGGGGCCCCCCGGGGTGCTAAAGGGCTGAAAGTTTCCCCTTTTTTTAAAAAGTTTTCCCGCCATTGACTCCAGGCCCCACAAAAGGTTAAAATTTAAAGGGAGCAAGATACAGGAGTGGGCCCCCAAAAGAAACTTTAAATGTTTTTTTCCCCTTTTAAAAAATGTTTTTCATTTGGGTATGAAGGAAATTCTCCCCTCCTTGGGTGCAGAGGTCTGCCCCGGGTAAAAGGTGGTTTTAAAAAAAAAAGTGGGCCAAAAGGGGGGAAAAGTTTTCCCCCCCGAACCCTTGGGGAAGGGGGGGCAGGGAATGTCAGTGGGGACCCCCCTGAAAAAATTTTTAACAAAGCCTGCTGATTTTTTTTGGTGAGGTCTTTTTAATTTGGCCAAAAAAAAACAAATTTATTGTTTTTTTGGCCCCGGGGGTTAAAGGTTTTCCCAAACCTGCCAAAAAGAAATTTTTACCATAAGTTCCCCAAAAAACTTGTTTTTGGGCTGGGGAAAAACCAGGTGAGGGGGGGCCCCACCCACCCCTGTAAAAAAACCCCAAAGCCCAATTTGGGAAATTTCATGGGTGGGAAAAGATAGAACCCCGTGAAAAAATTTTGGGTTTTTTCCCCATGCCGGGGGGGAGTCAAAGGGGTTTTGGCCGGGACAAGCTAAGGCCCCCCAGGCAAACAGAAACTCACCTGCTAAAAAGTTGAGATCATCAGCAGAGGTTTCCTAGATGTAGCCATTGTCTGTAATAACCCTGTGATCACTGACCTACAGGTAATGGATGGCACAGTTGGTCCTACTGCAGTGCAGGTTACCATCACTGGGGTGGTCAGGGGGGTAGACCAGATTTCCTCTGGTAGGAACCAGGGAACAGTTAGTAGCCAAGAGGCGGACCCTTCAGGGTCCAGAAAGATTAGAGGATGTCGCTGACCCTAAGGGGCAAGAGATGGTCAGGGAGGACCATAGTTCTGGTAAGGAAGATAAGTTTGGGTCTCATGCTATTCCTGCAGACAAAGAGGTAGCAGGTTGGGTCTCCGGTGCGCCGCTAGGGGTGTTTTGTTTTTTCCTGTAACTGTGTGCCTCAATAAAGCTGGCTGAGGCCAGTCCATAATATTCCCCTGTGTCAGAAGATACCAATTCTGCCAATAGCGTTCTACCAAGGACGATGATCCAAAAGCCAAGCGGGAATCCCCAGGACGGGCCAAGACCCATCCAACGAGAAATCAAACAATAAAATTTTGGGTTGACAGACACCAATATTGAAAGCAATAGCCCAAGTGCAGAATATTCTGAGAAAAGTGGTGTGTGGAATATTTTTTAGCTTTATTATAAACCTGTTTGAGAAACTTTACACAGAAGAGATAAAGAAACACTCCAGTACTCTGATGTGATGCCTGGTGCCAGCTAATGACTCTCATTTTTCACATCACAAGATGTGCCCGATAGCCTGAGTCAAGGACAACATGGGTGAAAAGGTGAGTATACTTAACGTGTATCTGAAAAAAAGGATTCTAAAACTTGTAAGACAATCTGACACGTCTGTCTTTCTGGGGCACATGTAAGATAGGGTGCTTTCAGATCTTCAGTTAACCACAGGTTGGTGAATTGTTGATTTAATATGTAAGATTCAGCTGTACAATTCCTAGATTTTCTGTCTGTTCTTATCATTCTGAATAATTTACAGCATTTCTGAAAGTGAGAGGCTGAGCACAAGATTAAGAGGCGCATAAGACAATCTGTACCTGCTTCTTTCCTTCCACAAATACACACAAATAATAATTTCTTACTTTGTACATGTCATAGTACACCATCTTCTATGCAATCAGATGATTCATTTGTATCACAGAAAATATACAGAGTATCAGTCGTGGTTCACATCATATTTCATTTGAAGGAATATCTTTCAAAAATGAAAAAATGCATTAATCACATGCCATTAAAGGGTTATATATTACCCACGGTTACATGGGAGCAGGCAAGACATCTTTTCTTATGAGGTATGTGATCATTACAATACTGTTCTAGGGGTAAGATTTGAGTGTGTTTGAACCCCCTCCTCTCAGTACCAAAATGGGGGAGGGAAAGGGGGATGACCTCATTTCTCAACCAATCAAATTTCTGTAAACTCTAGTTTCCACACTTTCATCTTGTACAGATCTGTTTAATTATGACAACCACTGCAGTAAATTTTTGATGAAGATGTTATTAAATATTTGTGACGGCACCATGGGCTTTTAATAATTCAGTATGAAGCCTAAACCCTGTTGACTCAGAGTTGCAAACTTACCCCTAAAGTCCTAGGGTGGAAAAGAAGAGAAACATAGTGTCACTTTCTGCACAATACGCTCTTGCTGAGCTCTGGCAATATACAGTAAACTTTGGAAGCCTATTAGGAAAGTGTATGTTGAAAATGTGTTTTTATATATTTTTAAGCAGCACCAGATATCCTTAATGAAGAAAAAATGAACGCAAGTCAATCCTAATTTTTTTGTTTCTCATAATTTCAGCTGTGATTTATAAACAGCAGCTTATGGCCTTGAAGTTAATTTTTACACTCCACACAATTGCAATGAGAAAATGCAGGGATATTTACAGTAAGATTTACTTCTTTAATTTTATTACTTAACAATTGGTTGGAATGTAACATTCCAAACCTTATTGATATTATTGTGCTAGATGTATTGACCTGTCCAGTAGAACATCATATTCCTAAGCACACCAAGGTGTTAAAAGCATTTGTGTGCATGAGATCATGCTAGCATGAAGGAAGCGTGTTGTGTCAGCTTGCAGGTGCCACTTATATTAAGTTCTGTATACTCTCCAGTGGAAGATGCATCTGCTGCTGTTTCTATAGCAACCTTAAAACATTTAGTAGTCATTGTTAGGTGTTTAAACCCAAAAGTGTTAAGAACGGGAGGAGGGAGTGAAGAAAAAGGGGAATGCAAGACGCTTAGAATAGGATTAAAAAACAACAGTTGAAGTGAAGCCATGAAGAGATTAATGGAAAGGATCAGTGTTGTATCCTCTACCTTGTCATAGTGCATTGTTTTAGTAAGGCACATTATGAATAACCTTAGATTGTCTTGCTGTATTTTGGTGTGGCACTATATGTGTCAGCATGATGCTCCTGTGGTGTGTCTCTGCTGTTAAGGTTAATGAGCTATTATTCCAGATGTTTCATGGGAATCCCCAGATCCTCATCCATCAAGAATGAGACCAGTAGTTTAAAAATACTGTCAATCAACCATGGTCACCACAGGGGACTTGGGTTTTTTTTTGTTTATGTTAATCCTGATAATTTTCCTCTCCTTTTTCGTATGGAGATACTCAAACACACCTTTCTCAAACATCATGACTTGATTTACTCATGTAATGTAATAATGCAGTTTTTATTTGTCTTTCATTCCGGTCAAGGAGTCCAAAGTGTAGATAATATCAGTTGTTTTTTTCTAAAGGGTAGGCATGCCTTGGGATCATATGAGCAATTTGCCTACAAATGTATACCACTAGCTATTGCTATTACATAGTAACTCATTAACTCCTAGGTGTAGGAACACAGAATATTTTGTTGTTGTTGGAATATTTTGTTGTTGCTGTTAGCTGCTCTATTACATAACCATCTTCAAAAGAAGGTTTATGTTAGCATGGTAAAACACCTAATTACTTACGAACGTGAAATAAGGAGCAAAAGCGAGGTTTTGGTATAGAGTTTAAGAGGTAGCAACTGTAGGTTATTGAAATTATCTTACAAAATGGAAAAGCTGACCTCTGGAGAGTTGAAACACTGCGACGAAAAGTAGAAATAAGTAGGGGGCATGAACATAATAAAATCCAAGATGGATGGATGCGACAATGGCGAAATAGAAACAACAACAATAAAAACATAGAGAATCTGAATTTGAATTACGACATTTAATAGTTAAGTTGCAGAAAGATGCAGCATTGATGTAATTGCATAAAGACACAACAAGAAAATAAACTGTAATGACTGTTTTCAGGCCCCAACGCAGTCCTCTGCCCATAAAGTATGACAGAGAATGTGCTTTTGGTCATGATTCTGTGCCTGAATTGTATGTTTTCTTTGTACTTGACTGAACTATGTCTGATTCCAGTACTTGCTGTGTGGTGATTGACCGTACTTGCTAACCCTCCCGGATCGTCCAGGAGACTCACGCAAATAGCTGAGACCTCCCGCACTCCCGGGACAGGTGGCAAACCTCCCAAAGTCAGGTGGCTTCCGGAGGTTCTTTAAATACAAGTGGCATCAGGCAGCATCATAAGACATTGCCCGATGCCACTGAGTGCTGGGGGGGGAGGCTAGGAGCAGGGCCATGTTTAATCTTTATATTTTATACTTAACTCCTTCCCACAGAGACTGTGGAGGGATGGGCTGGTGGGGACCTGTGGCGTTTGCCAGCACTGGTGACAGTGGCTGCAGAGATTGGTAGCAGTGAAGGAGCAATGGTGGGGTTCAGAAAGCTCAAGTCTTCGTCACTATGTGGTTACCATATTGTGGTAATATACAGTCTGCAAGGAACCTGTGTACACAGTTGTCTAACAAAATATTGTCACTGTAAGGTTGAAATATTGATAGTAGTGTAATGGTTTATGTTCAGGCACAGTTTGACACCTCTCCTAGGTGATGGATAGGCTAACCAACGTTCAGGTAAGCTGGGTGATGCCAAACCCCTCAATTAGCTTTCTTCCAGAGCTATTACACAGTTGGGTGTAGTGGGCATGACCTTTGTGTATGGGGTGTTTGAGGTAGGGTGAGTTTGATAAAAGAGGCCGTGACCTAAGCAAAGCTTGAGGGCAGTGCGCGATGTGTGCCGCGGCTTCTAATCTCTCTGATGGACACTTTCAAAGTTGGAAAGTATGTGATTGACAAGTTCGCCACCACACCTGTCTGGTTACTTCTGCTAGCCTGAGTGCTGGGCTGCAGATAGTTTAGAGTGATGATAGACAGTTGCCTTCACAACTTATGTCCCATCCTTGTCAGTCTGTGTTCTGTGTGGTATGGATGTAGGAGAGTTGGTCCAATCAGACCCTGGACCAGGACTTTGACATCCCATAAGTAAACCACTTGTGCTCTGGAACATCACTTGAGAAAGTCTCTTGTAGCTTAAGCTGGTGTTTCATTTTGGATTATATTGCTCAGATTGCTGACCTCTTTGCCTGTCTTCTGACCTCCATTTTTGGCTGATGTTTTTGTATAAATTTTTGCTTTCCTGCCCTTACCTGTTTCTTCCTTTTTTTTTGGGGGTTTTTTTGCCCTTTTTCATTGCCGGTTTGAATGAACGTCGACCGGTTGTGGGTTAAAACCCCCAAAGTGTAGTTTGGCAAGAAGGGGGGTCATTTTTTTGGGGACCTAGTGCTAGGGCTCACACTGTCTGTCTTTCCCTGTCTATCTATCCTGGTCCTGGGGTCCCTAACATTATTGCAAGCCCTGAAACTTTTTTTTCCACCTACCATCCGGATTATCATGAACACTATTCAGGAGTTTACTAATCGGATGGAGGGCCTGGCTAAACTGGTATCTGACCTGGCTAACCTGGTACAGCTCCTCACCCCCTATGATAGTCTCTCCCCCTGTTCAGACAGGACCTATATGACACCATCAAAGATGTCTGGGTCAGTCATTCTAACTTCAGTACCTTAGAGCAGGTCATGATTCTCGCGGTCTACATTGACCGCAGGTTCCGGAAGAGGTGAAAGGAAATGTTAGAACCCAACCATCCATCCATGTCTTCTGTGTCTTTTTCTTCCTCGCCTAAAAAATGTGTCTCTTCCCCAGGAGAAGAACCTATGCAACTTGGATTCATGGCCCGCTTAAAACCCAGGGGGAGCTCGCATGAAAAAAGCCTTATTTTGTACTTTTGGGCAAATGCCGGTCTTTTTTTCCCGGGAAACTGCCCCACCAAACCCAGGTCCCAGCTGAAAAACTCCAGGGGCCTAGTAGAAGTGGGGACCCAAATAAAGGCACCCAATTTCTTACGAGTTTATTTCAAAAGTATTATTGCCGGTGTCCTTGTTTTTTGATTCTACATCGGTATCTGGGCAGGCCTTGTTTTGAATCGGGGCCGGCGGGCCAAAACTTTTTTTGATTTTTCTTTTTTGGGGCCCTTTGGGGCCGGGGAAATAAATTTTTTTTGTTAAAAACCAACTTTCACTTCCCTTTCCATTTTCAAAACCTCCCAGTTGTTTTTGCGGTTGGTTTTCCCCTTTCCCTGATTTTTGGGGTTTTTTTCTTGTCATGATAAATTTTTATAAATCGGGATGTTATTTGGGGTCCCCCCCCTTGGTTATGTAAAAATTTAACCTGTTTTTAAATTTTTTTAGAGGGAAATTTGTTTAAAAGGGGGTCCTAAATTTGCTCCCCCCACTGTATTTCTCTACGGGTTTATTGAGTGCCAGATCGGGGAAACCCAAAACCTTCGGTTTTTCATTTCTGATTTTTGCGGACTTAGGTGTTTTGTCAACTTTCGTCACCCGGGTCTTGGGATAGCGATATCGGAATTTTTCAAGACGATTTCCGATAGTCGATAATGGGATTACCCCAATTGCCCTTTAAAAAAGTTAGGGGAAAAGGGGGAACAACACCTTCATTTTTACACCCAAAAAAGGGCTGGAAAAGTTTGGAATTTAAACTCCACAACACCCAAATTGGATACTGCTAAAATCTTGGGCAAAACACTTGGGTTTAAAACCCAAAAAAAAAAAAGTCTCAAAACCATTCACTATCCCTTTCGGGTACCACAAATGCCCCTTTAAAACCCTTAAAAAATGATCCACAAATTAAAAAGTCCCCAGAAGGCATATGATTTTGAACCATCTTTTTATTTGGAATGGAAAATTGGGACTATCCCTGTCCTGGAAACGCAGCATATTTTAAAACCTATCTGCCCTTCCAGTTTAAAAATGCCTAAAAAAAGGAATCTTTGAACCAATTTTAATTAAAAGGGAAACATTGAAATTGCCTTTTCTGGCCGCGGGATGACCTTTAAAACCCTGCCCTGCCCCCCAGATTAAAAATTTCCGGAAAAAAGGAGTCTTTGAAAATTTTTATTTAAAACGGACATTGCCCTATCCTGCCCGGGAAACCGCATAAAAACCCATTAAACCTTCTGACCCACAAAAAAAAAAAGGGCCCGGGGGAAAAGGAGTTTTTTTAACCCCTTTTTTAAAGTTGAACAGGACAATCCCTAAAAATTTTCCGGGCCCGGGCAGAATGCCTTTAAAAACCTTTTTGCCCACAAAATTAAAAATTTGGGGAAAAAAGGGTCTTTTAACCCCCACTTTTTTTGAACTGGACTTTTAACTAAACCTTTTCTGTACCCAGAATGACCTTTAAAACCCCTTGGGGCGCCCCACAGATTAAAAAAGTGCGGGAAAAAAAAAAGGAGCCCTTTTGAACCCCCCCATTTTAGTTGAACTGGACTTTGTTATTCCTGTTCTGTACCCCCGTATCCCCTTTAAAAAACCTGCTGCCCCCCCAAAATTAAAAAGTCCCAAAAAAAGGAGTCTTTGAACCACCATTTTGGGTTGAATTGGAAACTTGGATTTAACCGCCCTGGGAAAACCTACATCATTTCAAGTTTTCCCTGTCCCCCCCTTGTAAATTCAGGGGGAATTTTTTGGTATCGCTTTTTTTTGAAACATGCCATTTTTTTTAGTATTTTAAATTCTAGAAAAACATTTTTAAAAAAAGGGATGGAATCCCCACCACGTTTTTGTTTCTCTTTTTTTTTAAATTGTATTAAAGGGGTTTGGGTCTCCTACGGGGATTACTAGCTTTTTTAAAGATCTTGCAAAAAAAAAAAGGTAATTTTGCAAAAATGTGTCCATTAACAGTGTCCACCTTTTTGTTTTTGACAGCCCCCCTTTTTTTCAAACCCCTTACCCACTTTTGAAAATTTTGTGAAGAACAAATGTCTTTTAAAAAAAAACCACATTTTTTTAGAAATTGGGCCGTAGAAAAATTAGCTGCTTTTTCAAAAGAAAAATCCCCCCAAAAAATTCAAAAAGCCCCTTTTGACCCAAAATTTTGAAATTGTGAAGAAAAAAATTTCCCTGTTAAAACCACTTTTTTTTGAATAGGACCTTATTTTCTGTTTTTCCACAGAAAAAACCCCCCAAAATTCAAAACCCTTTGACCCTTGAGCCATTTTTGACAATTGTGAAAAAAAAAATGCCCGAAAAAAAAAAACACATTTTTTAGTTTGGGACCTGTAGTATAGCTGCTTTCACACAAAATCCCCCCCAAAAATTCAAAACTTTACTCTTGGGGCCATTTTGAAATTTTTGAAGAACAAATGTCTGTTAAAAAACCCAAACCTTTTTTTAAAATTTTAGGCCTGTAGTATACTAAATTTTCCCACAGAAAAAATGCCCCCAAAAAATTTTCAAAACATGACCCTTTCCCCACTTTTGCAATTTTGAAAAACCCAAATGTCCTTTTAAAAAAACCTTTTTTTTAATTGGGAAATTAGGAAACCCCCTTTAAAAATTTTAATTTGCCCTTGGCCTTTCCCCAAAGGGGGCCCAAAGCTTTTTTAAAAACCCCAAAAAACTTATAAAAAATGCCCTTCCCCAGCCACTTTTTAAAAATTGTGGGGGAAAAATTTCCATTTGAACCCCACTTTTTTCTTTTTTCCAAAAGGGAAACCATGTTTAATAGCGGGACTCACAGCAACATGCCCCCAAAAAATTTAAAATTTTAACTTCTCAGCCACTATTAAAAATTGTGAATGTAGAAAGGGCCATTAGAAGCCACTTTTCTGTTCCCAAAGGGGCCCATAAATTATAACTTTTATCCCCAGCAACATGACCCCAAAAAATTATAAATATGACTTCTCACCACAAATTAAAAATTGCGATGGGAAATGCCATTTAGAAGCCACATTTTTTTCCCAAAGGACCATGATTATAGCTGATTTTCACAGCAACATGACCCCCAAAACCATTGACAATCAAAAAAATTCAAAAAGAAAAAAGGTGAGAAAAAGGGAAATACGGTGTTGTCATGAAACCTCGGGGTGTCTTTTAAAAGTCTCCACACCGGGCCAAAACCCGCAAAATGATCTTTTTTTGGGAAATGAGGGAAAAAAAAATTGGCCAAGAGAAATGGGTCATTTTAAAAAACCCTTTTTTTTAAAAGGGAAAAAATTTTTTGTTTGAAGAGGAATGTGAAGTAGACCGGCAAATTTTCGGGGGACCTTTGGGGAATTGGGGGGCCCCAAAATCCTCAAAAAACCCTGCCCGATTTAAACTTATGAATGTCAAAAAAGTCAACATTTTTGGGGAAAAGCCCGGGTGCTTTGTCTGTAATGGGTTTCCCCAGCTTGTGTTGAAGGGGCCCCCTCAGTATGACGCTGGCTGCTGGGGAGGGCAACACCCTTTTATGGCGTGGCGAGCAAGCTCCCGGGGCCCTTCATCCAAATTTTTGGTTTTCCCAGAAGTCGATTTGGGGTCCGGAACAATCCAAAACAAACGGTTTTTGAGACGCAGATGTCCCCTTTTCACCCTGCTTAAGGGGGGACTCGGGGTTTTTGGGGTGTTTTGCCCTGCAATTTCATTTCATTTGGGGAGGTGGTAAATAAAGATTGCCGAAGTCAAACCCTAAAGGTTCTCCAAAATTTCCTGCTGCCCGGGTCCTTGGCACTCTACGTGTCACGTCCGACTTTTTTCCAAAGTTAAATTTTTTAAGAAAAGTTAAAAGACGAAAACAGATGTCTCCCGTTGCAATTTACAAATTTTCCATTTCCCGCATTTTCTCTCTTTTGGGTTTGGGGGGGAAGGGGGGGGGCTGAGTTTTTTTTTGTACCCGGGGTCCCCGGGGGGGTGGCCACCAAAAATGTTTTCATTTTGGGTTGGGCCCTTTAAAGCGGGAACATGTTGGGGGAAAAGGAGCATTTCCCAAACACTATGTGAAGATGGAGCCTTGATTTTTTTCAAGCCTCTGGGTCCCAGGGGGGACTAGCAAACTGATCCCTTCCCCAACTTTTCCCCCTCCGCCTCAAAATTTGCGCCAAACCCTTTCCCCAAAGGGAGGGACGTCAGTTTTTGTTGGGTTCCCGGGGAAAACCTTTCCTCCCCCGGCTTCCTTCCCGGCCCCAAAACTTCAACCCCGCCCTGATTGCCCCAATGATGCACCCTGAGAGCTGATGCGGGGCCCTTTCACTAGCCCCCGGAACCCCCAACAAATGCCCAATGAAAACCGATAAAAATTTTGAAAAATGTCGGGCCTTGTGGGTTGACGGAGAGAAAGGCTCCCTGTCCCCATCTGGGTCCTCCCTCCCCTTTGCTGGCGGGGCCCCGATGTTTCAGAGTTTTCCAAGATCGTTCCAGAAAAATTAAACCCCAAAAGCTATGCGGGCAAGGGGATTGTCCCCCAATTTAAAACCCTTTTGGTGGGTTCTTAAAACTGGGCAGGATGGGGCAGGCTCTTTAAAAATGCCCCCGCTCTCTGGCTCCCAAAACCCCCCTTTCCCCCCCGCTGCTTGTCAGGCCATGTTCATTTTATACTGCGGGAATGGCATTGGCTGCTGCCCCAAATTTCTGGAGCATGTGGAGGGTGGAATTTTTCCCGGTGTTTTCCCCGTCAACAAAGGCGGTTTTACGGGAGGCCGAAGCAGGGTGCGAACGGGGAAGTGGGAACTCAGGCCCCCCACTTTCCTCAGCAAAGGGATTTCCCAAAACCCCGGGTAGCGCTTTGAAATTTCCCGGGGCGACGAGGTTCATTTCCCGGGGCCAGGGAAAGGGGTGTGCTCCAGCCCCAACCCATCCTTAAAAGCGGGCCGCAGATTTCGACCCTTTTTCGCACACCACCGTGCCTGGGAAAAAGGTTTTTGTCCCCCCAGAGCTGGGGCTCATTGGGGGGAGCCCCTCCACAGCTTCGGGCCCGGGTGTGGACGGTCTCCAAAAACAGGGTTAATTTTAAACACGGCCTGGTTTCTCTGGGCACGTGATGGGCCCCCAGAGGGCCTTGGGGGAAAAAGCCCCCGCACCCATCCCTTCGGTTTTGGGAAGGGGGGTTTCCCCCGGGGCCCGAGAGCCAACCCTCACCCAGAACATCCAACCCCGCCCCACCCAGTGAGCTGTCACAGAGATATACGGCCTTGGCCGTGGTTTACTAGTCCCTGTGTCGGGGGGGTCAGATGGGCTTTTTCCCGGGCCAAAAGAAACAAAACAAAACCGGCCCTTTAAATTTTAGATGGGCAAAGTGGCTGGCCAGGGCAGGGGGTGGCTTTTCTGGCAAAAGAAAATCCTGTCGGGATTGGGTTTTGGGGGCAGGCAAGGGCCCTGAGTGGCGGAAAACCCCTCTGGTTTTCCCCCAGGGCGGAAAGGCAACATTTCCAAGGCCAAAAGCCGGCAAAGCGACCTTCAGGGTTTGGGGTTTTTGGGGTGGTTTGGGTTAAAGTTTTTTTCTTCTTCTTCCCCAAAACCCGGAAACAGAAGGCTGGGGCTAGATGGCCACTGTTTCGGCGTGCGGTCGTTTAAAAAAGGCGGAAGGGGGAAGATGTAGCATGGGGGTTTTGGTGGGGCTGGGGGTACCCGGGCGACGGTGGGAGGCTGAAGGGAGGCTGGGTCCCCGGAAACAAAGAATCTGAAAACATGGGCACCCGAGGAACGCTTGGGGTGGGGGAGGAGGGGGAGGGGGGGAGGGGGCCCGAGGGTGTGACAGTGGTTGGAAAACCCGGCAAACGGGTGACCTTTTTTTTTCCAAGTGTTTTAATGCCCTGGAGTTTTCTATTTTTTCCTTATATATTATATAGCATCTCCAGGGGAGTAAATCCTTTGTCCACGAAGAAACCATTTATTGGGGGAAAACCCCGTGGTTCGGGGTTCGCGGGGATTTCCAAATTCCCTCTTTTTAAAATGGGAATACCACTTGGTTTTTTTATTGTTACACTTTTAATCATTTTTGGGTTTCCCCGTGTATCAGTGGAGGGGTGGTATTCTTTTTATAAGTGACATATGCTACCAAAAATTAAAAAAACTTTCATCAAAGGGTTTCTGTGCACCCTTTTAACCCATGAGATACTTTTTTTCTATACAAAAACCCTTTTTTGGTGATTTATTTGCTATATGCTTTTGGGTTTTTTTTTGTGCTGGGACTATTTAATATTTTTTTAGGGTGGGAAAATTATTAATATTGGAGTATTGTTGTCACTTTCGCTGTGTCCCCCCTTTCTTTGGTTTCCTCCCTTTTTTGTTTCTTTTTGTTTTTTTTTTTTTTTCATGTATTTTTTTAAAGTCAAAAAAGTATTTTGTAAATCTTTTTTTAGATTTGGACTCCATCTTTTTTTTGTTTGATATGTGACTAGACATGTTGGTGGTGGTTTAAACCCCCTAAAGGGTTTTTGGGCCCCTTTTTATGCGTTTTCGGGAAAGGCGGAAAATGAAAATCGCTGGGTGGGGTTTTGAGTTTTCTCAAAGAAGGCCCGGCTTGGAGGTTTCCCGGACCCTTTTTTACGGCGATAAGGGGAGGACGGGGTTTCCGCCCGAGCGTGGCTGGGGGAATCATCTCAGGGATTCTTGACCGCCCCCCTTCCCCCTTTTTTTTGGGAGCACCCGAAAGGGCACTTTCCCCATCGTCTTTCCCCCTCGTCCGTGATGAAGGCTCGCAAACAATTCTGCTGAAAAAAAACCAATGGGAAACCCGAATGTTTTCTCTTTACATCAACACAGGTGACTTTGGGCGTCCGACATTCCCGATCCAGGAGCTGCGGGTACAAAACCAAAAAGGGGACGGGAAGGCGTTGCCAACCCCCCGGGGTTTTTTTCCGATTGACCCGGGTTTCCCTTTTTCCCCCTCTGATGGCATAGTAACTGGGGGTCAGGCAGGGCAAAAACATCCCCTTTTGGCCCCTTTATCTTTTTTTAAAATGCCTTCTGGCCCCCAAACCCATTTTGTCATCAAAGAGGGCTTTCCCGAAAATGGTTTTTCCACACGGGGGGTACAACCCATTTTACAAATTTGGGGGGTTTCCTTTTCTTCATGTTGGACGGGGGTGTGTTTAGCTGATGACGAATTTTGGGGGCCGTGAATGGGAGGACGAGGGGGGGTAAAAACTGCTGGATGCAGGGTTTTCATTAACCCCTGAAGAAAAGAAAGGGGGGAGCCTTTTTCGTTACTGAAAATTCACAGGGCATGACCCCCCGATGGGGGCCGACGGTTTCCTTTCCAAATGACGATCCCCCTGGCTTGCTTTTTGCGCCCCGCACTGGAAGGAAACACCTTCTCTCGTTTCCTCTACCCCATGTCCTACCAAAACCCCCCTTTGCCCCTTTCTTACCCCCCCCCCATTTTGGGTCCATCACGAAAAAATAAAAATTTGAGAAGGTATGGAAAAAGTTTTTGGGAAATTCTTTTAAAAAACGGGAAATAAAAATATTCTTAAATTTCCCCTTAATTTTTCCCACAGCCAACTAGGGTTAGGAAAAATTAAATTTTTTCTTGCGAATAAACCTTTTAAATTTCGGGCTGGTGGGAAAAACCGTAAGACAAAAAAACAGTGTTCCTCCTTCGTCCCCGGGGGTTTAACAAAAAGCCCAGTAGGACAAAGGAAATTTATAGTTTTTAACAAAATATCATACAAGTGCGCAAACTGCCGCCAAACTGAGATTCAACGAGCCCAGTAAAACTATTCAGAAGTTACACGGATGAGAAATTGTGTTTTTTGCAGCAATGACAAACGAGAACAGTTGCTAGAAAATTTTTCTATCAGAATTGTCGTACAACGTGGCCTATTTGAAAAAACTAGGGCCGCACCACGTGCAATACAGCTATTAAAAAACTATTCGGATAATAAAAGGTATTTTTTGGATCTATCAAATACACCTGCGGTGACTACAAAATTGCTGTATTCAAATTTAAGTGCAAGGTGGCTCTATGAACAAAGCTGGCCTGCGCCAAAGTGAAAAAAACACCTATCTGAAATGTATACGGATAATAAAAGGTATTTTTTGAAACCTATAAAATTTACACCTGCGGTGACTACAAAATTGCTGTATTCAAATTTAAGTGAAAGGGTGGATCTATGAACAAAGCTGGCCTGCGCCAAAGTGAAAAAAACACCCATCTAAAATTTGTATATGGATAATAAAAGTGGAGTTTTGCACCTATCAAATACAGCTGCGGTGACTACAAAATTGCTGTATTCACATTTAAGTGCAAGGTGGCTCTATGGACAAAGCTGGCCTGCGCCAAAGTGAAAAAACACCTATCTGAAATGTATATGGATAATAAAAGGGGAGTTTTGCACCTATCAAATACACCTGCAGTGACTACAATATTGCTGTATTCAAATTTAAGTGCAGGCTGCACAACATACAAGTTATATTTCACCAAAAAACTGGCCAAAAAGTGTTAATAAAAACCCATTGCAATGCAGGGTCTAAACACTAAACACAGTCTGGGCTGAATAATATCCACTCTCCTTTAAAGAGCCTGACTGTCTGTGTTCGCCCGCAGCCCCTGCCCCCGCCCCCCTCCGTGGCTGTACAATGCTATATGCTCCTTTAAAATTCTCAGCCTAAGTAACTAAAATCTGCAAATCTCTAATCTACCTAAGTTCTAATGTTCATCAAGCTAAAAGCATAGATGTCCTGTGTGAACAAATAGAACAGTTTCGCTGAGCTGTTTGACAGAGACCGAGCACACGTCCTGCTCTTATGAGACACAGACACACACTGATCATGAACAGGAAGAGCTCTTCTATGTAAAACGAGGTCATGTGATTTTTCCAGCCAAACGCAACCATACACATCCCATTCATGACGTCGCACACCCAGCTCACCCTGCTCTATTCTGTAAGCTGATTTGCTGGCCATCAAAATCACAGGAAGCGCTGAAAATGGCGTGATATTAATACATTATGAGCAGATTTTAACCTAAATTATCACGTGATCGGAAAAATCCGATCAACATAAAAACCGTGCCGATTTCAACTTTGTCGATAATAATCGCTCAACACTATTGCTGACATTTTTGAGAAAAAAAATCTGCTGATTTATTGCCAACTCATAGGTCTTACAACTGTGGTATAGATTGCCCCTATCAAAATACCCCAAGGGAAGGATCTTCAATTTGTCAGCTCATGAGCATGAGGCCATACGTGACTACATACAGGATAGTCTTCAAAAGGGGCATATCCGTCCTTTCAATTCACTAATGGGGGCCAGATTCTTCTTTATGTAAAAAAAGGATGGGGGTCTTTGACCCTTTATCTACAATCGGGAGCTGAATAACATTACGGTGAAGAATCAGTACATCCTCCACTTGATCCCTGATCTGTTTAATAAGATTGTGGGTGTCTGCTCAATTTTTTAAGATCTCCATGGGCCTAAAATCTGATCCAAATCAGGGAAGGGATGAGTTGAAGACTGCGTTCAACACCCTGGAGGAACATTTCAAATACCTTGTTATATCCTTGGGGTTGTGTAACGCTCCTGCAGTATTCCAGCCGTTTGTTAATTATATTTTTAGAGATCTCCTGGGCCTTTATTTAGTGGCATACCATGATGACATCTTATTCTTTTCTTCTAATTGGGCCACCAACATTGAGTATGTCAGAAATGTGCTATTAAGGTTGTGTCAGAACAATCTACTTGCCAAATTGTCCAAGTGCCTGTTTGGGGTCCACAAAGTTATGTTTCTGGGTTATATCATCACTCCAGAGTCCTTTTATATGGATCCAATCAAAGTCATGGCTATTGATAATTGGGAACGCCCTACTAGCCTCAAAGCTCTCCAATGTTTTTTAGGATTTTCCAATTACTACTGTAAATATATTAAAAATGTTTAATTCTTAGCTAAACCATTGACAGATCTCAACAGAAATGGCGCTGACCTGGCTCATTGGTCCCCTAAAGCAAAATAGGCATTTATGCAGCTTAAGAAATGTTTTGTCAATGCCCCTGTTTTGATTCAACCTGATCTGGATCATCCTTTTGTAGTGGAAGTTGATGCTTCTGAAGTGGGGTTGAGCACTGTTTTGTCTCAGGGCCCAGAGTCCCTTACCCACTTACAACATGTGGCCTTCATTTCAAGACGGTTCTTTTCCTCAGAAGGCAATTATGATGCTGGAAATAGTGAACTCCATAAAATAGGCGTTTTAGGGAGCCAAACACTGTATAACTGTGATCAGTGATCATAAGAGCCTGTTATACTTAGATACTGTCAAGCGACTGATGCATTATCAAGCGACTGATGCATTGTCTCGTTGTTTTTGTATCAGCAACACTTCCAAGGCAATTCCTGAGAAAATTTGTCCCCCAGGGCCATTTCTCACGATCTTGCTACCTCTATTGCCAATTCTCAAAATCTGACACCTAGTAACACTCCTGTGAATAGATTGTGTGTGCCACCTCAACCTCTGCCTTCGGGATTCACTGCTCTGTATTAGCAGACATTCCGGTATTGCTAATAATAAATATCTGTTGCTGAGGTCTTACTGGGGGCTTTTGTGGTCTCAGGATGCTCATGAATTTGTCGGCCTGTAAGGTATGTGCCAGAACGAAGGTGCCTAGGAAGTTACGTGACGGTCTTCTCCATTAATTTCCTCTTGGACTCATCTTTCTATGGACTTCATAATTGATTTACCCAGGTCTCAAGGTAAAAGTGTGATCTGGGTAATTGTTGATAGATTCTACAGCATATGCCATCTTGTGCCTATCAAAAAGTGTACCTAATGCTAAGGTTTTGGCTTCTTTTTTATTAATCATGTGTTTAAATATAGCATCGCTGAGAATATTGTGTCTGATCGAGGGGTTCAATTTGTGTCTAGGTTTTGGAAGGAATTCAGTAGGCAGTTGGGCATCTGTCATTTTCCTCCGCATTCCATCAGGAGACTAATGGACAGTCAGGATAAATCATACTCTGAAACAGTTTTTAAGATGTTATGTTTCTTATACCCAAGAGAAATAGAGGCAGTTTACCATCAGCAGAATTCGTGATTAACAATAGAGTGGGTTTATCCACTAAAATGTCACCATTCTTCTGCAACTATTCTTTTAACCCCTATTTCTTGTCTTGTTGCATCCAAGAATCTGCCAAACCCACTGTCGAACTTACTTACAAACAGTTTGCACACAGTCTGGGCCCAGGCTCTTCAGAACTTGGTCAAAACTTGCAATAATCTCTTGTAGCATTGGATTAGACTGCTCAGATTGCTGACCTCTTTGCCTGTCTCCTGACCGCCCTTTTTGCCTGTCATATTTGTATTGTTTTTGCTATCTCCTGATTGACCTGTATCTTGCTGACTATTCCTTTTGTGTTTGTTTGTCCTATCTTGTTCTGTGTTTCACTTGCCTACTGAAGGGAACGTTGACCAGTTGTCGCCAACCGCCGAGGGTTGGGTTGGCAAGTAGGCAGAGTCAGTTTTGGGGGGCCTAGTGCTACGACCTACACTGTCTGTCTTTCCCTGCCTGTCTTTCTATCCTGGTCCCATGGTCCATTACATATTTTTATTTGTAGGTGCAACCTTTTTCTGATAATGATTTATGAGGATTAATGAGGATTAAAAGTAGGGTATTAAAATGTATAACTTAGAAAAAGGCGTTTGTTCACTGCAGTATAAAAGCATGTGGAGAAATTTTTTGTAAATGTCCCGATAACTTCTGTAAACCAGTGCTCAAATGTTCAAATTAATAAAATTATCTGTGTGTTTTAGGTGTGACAAATTATAGAGATGTTCTCTGGCTTATGGAAGTATCCTAAGTGTATGTTCCCATGCAGTGCAATTGCTGCAAAAAGTGCGGAGCAATTCTGCTTTTCTCTACAGGTAAGTACGCAACAGCAAATCCACATAAATCATACGGGTTTGCGGATTGTAGAATGGAGAAGAAAAATGCTCTGCCCTCCTCCCTCAAAATTCCCAGGGCAATGTCTCACCAAATCCTTAGACTTTTCCACACAGCCAGTCTTCAACGATAAAGCTACAGTATATGCAGAACATATAACAGAAATTCAGAATATAAAAATGTAAATGTCAGGAAAAAGCCCGCCCGCCGGCCCACTCGAGGGTCAACGGCCTGACTTGGGGTGTATCGTGACATTGCGCTGCCCTTAGGGGTACACAAGGTCAGCCAGATACTGTTCCACTGTTAACCCCTGCCCACACGGCCACAGGGAGAACCAGGGAGGACGAGAGAATACACTCCTCGTCCACGACCCTGAACGCTGCCAACCAGTTTCTAGTTTAGTTATAAGACCGGTCTGTTACCGACTTATGACAGAAACCAGCCTTGGGGTAGCTATATATTATAGACCGAGTACTAGGCGTGTGAGGCCGATGATCAAGACAGACTAACTCAGTATTAAGGTATGGATAACAGACAAAGGCAGTAAAATGTGTCCAGTTACCTTTGGTTTGCAGCCCACATGGGGGGGCTTATGTGGCCTGGCTTCTGTGTGTTGATGCACCTGGAAATGATCTTAGGAACACCCACTCCTGGATCAACGGTTGAGCCCACCCAGGCTCCTGCTTCTCCTGCTGATATCTGTAATGGGACAGCCCACGTGGCCACCCACTACACTCCCCCACACAGCCCTGGGACGGCCTATGAACTCCTTCCATTCTGGCCATGCAATTTCTGACTGAAAAACCAAAAATGGACCATAACCCCGAGCCGGTGGCATCATCAGAGCCGGCTGGACCTACACTACGCCCTCAGGCCCGACACCCCTATCCTAGATGTTACTTAAGTCCAGTTCTCGATTTCTCAGTCCCCATGTGCCCTAGAATCCCGGGAGTAGCAGCGGGCTGTGCAGAAAGATTCACATTTTAGAATGTGAAATCGGGGTATACCACGGTTTCACGATTCTCTTATAAATCTTTATGAAAGTTCGGGGCCGCTGCGGCTGGGTCGGTTTCATTCAAGTCTTTGAAGCTTGGGGTTTGAGGCAGCATGTGTCTTGGGGCTAATTAATAGAGATGAGGCTTCTTTTGAGGTGTCCACATCTCCTACTGTGCTAACTTCCTATGAAGGGCATTTACAATGGATCTTGGCTGTGCTGATTAACGTGTAAATTGAGCTTTCCTGGGGGCTGAGGGCCATCTGTGAGATCTGACTAGATACGAAGTTGGAGAGATGACTGTCATATGAGTGAATTTTCTTCACAGTAAACCTCCAGAAAAATGGATCTTCTAATGGTTTGGTGCAGGCTGGACTGGTGTGTGAAGTCTTAACTTTGTTTTAACATAGGTTTATGAAGGATCGGTCCTGTCAAACTAATCTCATCACCTTCTATATGGTTAGTTCTAGACTGGATTAGGGTGAGGCATTGGATGTCATATACAGTTACCCGTTTTAGGCCAATTAGGATAATAAAAATTAGTTATATTTGCCAAATGCCCGAATAATGAGAGAGAGAAAATGTTTTAAGGCACTTTTATTACTTTCTGCAAAGTCAAAAGTTTACATACACCAGGATTACTATGCCTTTAAACAATTTGTGACAGCCCATATGATGATGTCATGTCTTTGGAAGCTTCTGGTTTATTGTCAACATCTGAGTTAATTAGAGACACACCTATGGATGTATTTTAATACACAAGAAACACACTGCTTCTGTATGTAACATCATGGTAAAGTCTAAATAAATCAGCCAAGATATCAGGAAGAGAATTGTGGACTTGCACAAATCTGGATCATTCATGGGTGCAATTTCTAGATACCTAAAGAGGCCTTGTTTATCTGTACAAACAATTATACACAAGTACAACAAGATGGAAATGTCCAGCCACCATACTTCTCAGGAAGTAGATGGGTTCTGTGTCTCAGAGATGAATGTGCTTTGTTCCGACATGTGAATATCAACCCAACAACAAAAACAAAAGATCTCATGAAGATGCTGGTAGAAACTGGTAGGATTGCGTCATTTTCCACAGTGAAACGAGTACTGTATCAACATAGGCTGAAAGGCTACTCTGCCAGGAAGAAGCCCTTACTCCAAAAGAAACATATAAAAGCCAGTTTAATGTTTGAAAATGCACAGGAACAAAGACCTAGATTTCTGGAGACATGTCCTGTGGTCTGATGAAACTAAAATTAACTGTTTGGCCATAATGACCATCATTACGTTTGGAGGAAAAAGGGAGAAGCTTGGAAGCCTAAGAACACCATCCCAACTGTCAAACTTGGGGGTGTGTCAGTATCAGTACACTTCACAAAATAAATGGCATCACAAGAAAAAAAGACCATATGGCAATACTGAAGCAACATCTTAAAACATCAGCCAGGAAGTTAAAGCTTGGGTGGAAATGGGTCTTCCAAACGGACAATGACCCGAAGCATACTGCCAAGGTTACAAAATGGCTTAAGGATAACCAAGTCAATGTTTTGGAGTGGCCATCACACAGCCCTGATCTCAATCCTTTTGGAAATTTATGGGCAAAGCTGTAAAAGCAGGTGACCTACAAACATAGCTCAGTTACACCAGTTCTGTCAGGAGGAATGGGCCAAAATTCCTACCAACTATTATTACTATTATAAGCTTGTGGAAGGATATCTAAAACTTTTATCTAAGTCATACAGTTTAAAGGCAATGCTACCAAATACTAATGAATGCATGCACCGGTATCTCCTCTTATACAAAGGGACACGCGCCTGAGATACAAGGACCGCGCGTCTCCTTATACCGGCCGCTATCAGCACCCTGTTCCTTAGGTTCCTTCACTACCAGGTTTGTTTACTTCACTACAGTACAACATTATCTCTATAACACACTTGCCTTCATCTATTTGTTTATGGCTCCTTATCTTTACTCTACAGTATACTCTCACCTGCGGTCCCATTGCGGTAAGACATGCCCTACGGGGCTCCCTGTCCTATTCTCTATTATGCCTCCCTCTTGTTCTTATGTGCTCATGTTATACTCTTTTCAGATTTTTGCTATTTATGGTCTAGTGTTCCATACATTCCCAGTCTCTTCTCATACTATTCACTTTGTAAGTTTTTTTTTTAGTTCATCCTGTCTAATGCATCCCTTCACCAGGTTCTTTCATATTGATGGCTTATTCTTCCACTTTTATTTGCTATTTCTATGTCTACTCCCTTTTTCAGTTTTTTATCTTTTTGCCCCTCTGATATACAGTTCATTCTTTTCCCAGTTCCTTTTCTGTATGCTATTCTTCTGGTCTTCAGTGTCATCTCTCTCTTCATGTTTCTTTCATGTTCCATACATATTTTTATAATCCCTTTTTCATTATATAATTCCCTTTTCATTTTTTTTCTCTATTTCCTTTTTCCCTCCTTTTTCATACATATTGTTTTACATGCTTGTTTTCTCTTTCAGTGATCTGGCTGAGAAAGGTTGAAAATCCAGCCGAAACGTTCCACATGGTCACGCTTGTCCTATAGCCATATGTTCAATATATGATTACCAATTTTCTGTATGGAAACACACTCTCTGTAACCTAATGTTGTAAATGTCCATATTTGCCATATAAAATATCTATATCTATTAGCATATATACTAATGAGTGCTGTGAAATTATTTACTTTTATGGTTTAAGAGTTGAAAATACTCCTTTCCACTAAGTACCCATAATTTCTCTCCCAGCGCACATCATTCTATACTCACACCCTGGATGAGGCTGCAACAAAATTCTTAAAGCGCAGTCCTGACAGCCAAATGCGTTAAATCACTGATCTACATGAGGAAAAAAAATTCTGCTGCCTTGAGGTCACTGATTACAAATATGCAGGCAGAAATTGTCCATCACATCAGAATTCTGCACAAATACACTTATAATTTTTAATCATTTTCATGAGGTGCCGCAGCTTACTGGTAAGTAGCACTAAAAATTCTTCTGGCACAAACAGTTTAATAGTAATTTATAAATTAAAATAACATAATAGTAATTGATTATAAAAAATAACTATTAGTGCTTTTTAATTGTCTGTGTAGTTTGCAAATTAATTAATAAGGTCACCATTACAATAACATTAAGGGAGATATGCATGGAACTAGGCATATCGAAGTACATTTTCAAATCTATTTTTCAGTGTCAAATGTGCCTGAATGTATGAAAGTGTTTTTTGTGCATTCATAAATGGTGTCTAAAGTTCATCGTGCCTCGCCTGTGTGTTTGGCGCATTATGGAACTTAGGCGCATAAGTACCATATATACTTGAGTAATGGCCGAGTTTTTCAGGACAAAAAATGTGCTGAAAAAAGGCATACTCGACTTATACTCGAGTAACCACCAGCATCCGGGCACTGCAATGGCCCGGGCGCCGGCGGAGATTCATCAGCTGTATGCAACTCCTCTGGCAGTGCATATACTGATCCTCGAGTTACCCGCTTCAGCTGTATGCGACTCCTCTGGGATTGCATACCTCCGACTCTGCGGTCAGCTGACAGCGTCCAGGCACTGCCATGGCCCGGGCGCAGGTCGGCGATCTCTTAAATTGTATGCGACTCCTCTTGAAGCGCATAAAGTTAAAGACACTATTGCGGAGCCTGTGCGGCCTGATGACATCACGCCGCCTGTGCCAGAAGACGGATCGGAGCAGAGAGGCAAGAGGGGAGATAGGTGAGTATTGCCTATGGGGACATGTGAGTGCCTAAACCAGCCTAAGCCTGCCTATGGGGGACATATAAGTGCCTATACCTGCTTATGGGGGACATATAAGTACCTATGCCTGTCTTTATTTGCCTATACCAGCCTAAGCCTGCCTATGGGGGACATATAAGTACCTATACCTGCCTATGGGGGACATATAAGTGCCTATGTCTGCCTATGGGGGACATATAAGTGCCTATACTTGCCTATGGGGGACATTAAACTTCCTATGGGGGACCTGTGCCTGTCTATACCTGCCTATGGGGGGACATATACCTGCCTATGGAGGACATTAAACTGCCTATACCTGCCTATGCCTGTCTATATTTGCCTATACCAGCCTAAAACTGCCTATGGGGCACATATAAGTGCCTATACCTGCCTATGGGGGACATATAAGTGCCTATGCCTGCCTATGGGGGACATATAAGTGCCTATGCCTGCCTGTGGGGGACATTAAACTTCCTATGCAGGACCTGTACCTGCCTATACTTGCCTATCGGGGACATATACCTGCCTATGGGGAACATTAAACTGCCTATACCTGCCTATGTAATTTTATTGGTACCCCATTTTTTTTTTTTTAAATTTTCCCAGCCGCGATTTTCCCCCCCTAGGCTTATACTCGAGTCAAAAAGTTTTCCCATTTTTTTTGGGGCAAAAGTGGTCCCTTTTCGGGTGGGGCTTATACCGAGAAAAAATAGTAATGCCAAACAGCATAACGGCTATAGATAGGTGGAAATAAAAAAAAAGTCCTTAGAATAGCATGTCAGTTAATAGAAACTATGGTACTGATCTTGCTTGGTGGAAGCAAGACCTGTGGTATGCTGGCTCTTACTGTATGTAAAGCAGCAAAAATAAATTTGAATGTAGTAAAAATTAAAAAATGTAAAAATTATCATCATCACAGTGGGTTATTTATTTTAAAATTAGGTTTTAGATTTTTTTAAATTTTAAATACATTTTTTAAGGGGATATTTTTATTTTTTGGGATATATATTTTTAAAATAATTTTATATGATAAAAATTTTTATTACATTTAAATCATTTAATTTTACATATAGACAGTCCCCGACTTACGTCGTTCCGACTTACGTCTGTCCCCTAGTTACGAACGGGGACCGGAACGACGCAAGCACTGCGGGGGCCCGGGCGCTGCAGCATCTTAGCAGCTGCAGCGACTCCTGGGAGCGCATCAGCTGACTTCCGGTCCCCCCGGGCGTCCGGGCCCCTGCCATGGCCCGGACACCGCAGGGATTGCTTCGCTGTTGCGCTCCCCCGGGGCGAGCGCTCCTGCTCCGCAAAAGAAATCCGGAAGGCGAAGCAACATCGACCTTCCCGGAGTCTCCGGGACAGGTAGCTCAATGTATACGGCCGGCGTGGCCCCGATGAAACACCGGGCCTGCCCAAAAGACGGAGCTCGGGGAAAAACGGAGCCGCAGGTAAACCTCAGCAGCGGGGGGGCAAGGGGAGTATTTGTTATTTTTAATGCCTGCCTTACTGCCTATGTCAGCATATCTGCCCATAGCTACCTAGGGGGACATCCCGCCTATAGACTTAGGGGAGAACCTGCCATACCCACCTAAGGGGGCATACCTCCTATATCTGCCTATGGGGGACAAACCCGCCTATGGGGGGCATACCCCCCCTTAGCTACCTAAAGCGGGGAAAAACCCGCCATCAGGGACGTAACTAGAAGCCTGGGCCCCCTAGCAAACTTTGGATGGGGCCCCCATGCCCCCCCCCCCCTTCGCCCGCCTCCCCGACCACGAACATTACCAGAACATGCAGTTCCCTAAGTAGATAATAAAAGGAGCAAATAACCTCCCCAAAAATTCCACTATCAACTGCACCAAACTATACCAAAAACCCAAACATTCCCAATAACACTGCTACATATGGACCGTTTATACCGCCAAACAAACCCAAAATTACCATCACATATGACTGAAAAAAATCCCACAGTATTACTGACAAAATACAAAGACCAAATACCACCATATAGTGACCATAAGTGGTTATACCAAGTGTACACGGGCTCTCAGACGAAAATATAACCCCATATAGAGAGCATATAGTGTTAAAACCCAGTGTACACAGAATCTCAGACATATAAATGATTACAGGTACTTACGCTGTTACCCCCGGGGGACGTTTCTGAAAGTCGTTGATTTTCCCTTTTGTTTCTACATCCTCCAACCACCATGAGACTGCTCCCGCCCTTAACCCCGCAGATTAAGTACAAAATTTTAGAAAAGCCTCATTTTTTCCCCACCTCCCTCCCGCCCCGGGCTATATGGGGTCCTTTTAGGTTAGGGCCCCGGGGCGTTCAGAGGGAGAAACGCGGGGCCCCCCGCAGCTTCCCCGCCCGCCGCGGGAAATTTAAGTTCACTGCCGGCGGCCCAGGGGGCGGCATTTCCAGGGTAGCGGGCGCAGTAGCAGCTCCCCGGGGCCCCCCAAAACGCAGGGGCCCCGTAGCAACGCACCCGCTACCCCGGGAGTTACGCCCCTGGGAATAGGGGCCCCACATAGGCAGGTTTTTGGAAACATAGGGCCCCATAATGGCATTCAAAGGGTTAGGTAAGGCCCCAATAGACAGGAGGGAGGGTATAGGGGCCCTATAGGTAGGAAGGAGGGTTTAGGTATCTATAGGGCCATATATGTAGGCAGGGACCTTTGGGTAGGGTATAGGGGGCCCATACAGGCAGGCGGCATAGAGCAAGCTATAGGGACTAAAATAGGGAGGCAGGGCTTTTGGGGGGGCTATAGGGGCTACATATAGGCAGGGAGGTTTGGGGGGGGGCACATACAGGCAGGCAGGTAGGCACAAACAGGCAAGTAGGAGGAGGGCTATATACGGGAGGCAGGTAGGTAGGGGGTATATGGAGGCAGGTAGGGGCTAATACATACAGGCAGGGGTAGGTAGGTAGTGGCATATACAGGCCGCAAGGAGGGGGTATAACACGCAGGGAGGCTATAACACAGGCAGGTACGGCTAATACAGGCAGGCAGGTAGGGCTATATACAGCAAGGGAAGGGCTAGATACAGGCAGGGCGTAGGGTAATACAGGGAGGGACAAGGGACCATATGCAGGGAGGCAGGTAGGGCTGATACAGGGAGGCAGGTAGGCATAAACAGGGAGGGAGTTTGGGGGTATATACAGGGAGGCAGGTAAAAAGGGGCTATATAATAAATGGCAGGGGAAAATAGGTAGGGCTAAATACAGGGAGGGAGGTAGGGGTAATACAGGCAGCAGGGAGTAGGGTCTATATACAGGCAGGCAGGTACGCTAAACAGGGGGTAGGAAAAAACTATATACAGGGAGGCAGGTAGGGCTAATACAGGCGGGACGTAGGGGCCTTGCAGGCAGGGAGGTGGGGTAATACAGGCACAGGAGGTAGGGGTATATACAGGCAGGGAGTAGGAGGGGGTATATACAGCAGGTATAGGGCATAAACAGGCAGGCAGGTAGGTAGGGGTTTCAGGCGGCAGTAGGTAGGGCTATAAACAGGCAGGCGGGGAGGGATATACAGGCAGGCAGGAGTAGGGGTATATCCCGGCAGGGTAGGGCAAATATACAGGCAGGCAGGTAGGTAGGGATAAATACAGGGAGGTGGGGCTAAAAACGGCAGGCGGTAGGGGGGGGCTAAATTTCAGCAGGAGGGTAATACAGGCAGGGGGGTAGGGGTATATACAGGCAGGCAGGCAGGGAGAGGGTCATATACAGACGGTAGGTAGGCTAAAACAGGCAGGGAGGGAGGTAGGTAGGTAACCCCAATGGGAGGCAGGACAGGGTTCATTTAAAATTTTTAAAAAAATAAAAAAAAAGCATTTACTCACCATCCCCTCCCCCCCGCACCGGCCCCAGGCATTGTGCCGGCGCGGGCTGCCGATGATATGACTCATCGCGCAGCCCCCGCAGCACTGTGGGCCACCCGCGCCTACAGCCTCGGTCCTGCGCGAGCACTCGGGCCGCAGGGGCCCAAAGTTCAAGGCGGTAAAACCCAGGCCCTGCAGCTCCGCGTCCGCCGGCAGTGAACGGTTATGTACGCTGCCGGCGGGCGCAGAAGCTGCACGACCGGGGGAGCAGATGTGTCAGTAACTGCCCCGGGGCACTGGCTCCCTAAGAGCATGGGCCCTGGGGCAGCTGCTTCGTCTGCTCCCCCTGTAGTTATGCCCCTACTGCCTATACCTACCTATGGGGGATATACCTGCCTATATCTGCCTATGGGGGACATACCTGCCTATAGCTACCTATGGGGGACATACCGGCCTATAGCTACCTATAGGGGACATTCCTGCCTATGGGGGACATACCTGCCTATACCTGCTATGGGGGACATACCTGCCTATACTTATCTATGGGGACATACCTGCCTATACCTGCTATGGGGGACATGCCTGCCTATACTTATCTATGGCGGACATACCTGCCTATACCTGCTATGGGGGACATGCCTGCCTATACCTATCTATGGGGGACATACCTGCCTATACCTGCTATGGGGGACATATACCTGCCTATGGGGGGGGGACATACCTGCCTATTACCTGCTATGGGGGACATATACCTACCTATGGGGGACATACCTGCCTATACCTGCTATGGGGGACATATACCTGCCGATGGGGGACTTACCTGCCTATACCTGCTATGAGGGACCTATACCTGCCTATGAGGGGACATATACCTGCCTAAAGCTGCTATGAGGGACATATACCTGCTAGGGGACATATACCTGCCTATAATTACACACCAAACACACCATACATATACACCATACACCATACATGTACTAAATATATTGGTTCCGACTTACATACAAATTCAACTTAAGAATGAACCTACAGTCCCTAACCCGTATGTAACCTGCGGACTGCCTGTAGTTAGATAATTAAGTTGAGATTTATTGGACGATTTTTTTCCCTAACAGCAAATCTAGTTCCACTTTGACTCCTCAGGCTCAGGCAGACCACATTGAAATAGGTCTGCCTGTTCGAGCAGTGATGTGCCTGTTTTGCCGAACCACATTCATATATGTGTCTAATATTACGAGTATAGTGCGCCACGCCTCAGAACGACCGCTCATATTAGGCGCATTAAAAAGTGTTGAGTCTTATGAACAATGCGCCCAACACATTCGTTTGGTGCATTAGACATCGTAGCTGGCTCACTTTGGCGCACTTTGCGCCAGAAAAGGTTGAAAAACCCAATCATACATGTCTCCCTAAGTATTATGGAACTTTTGCGTTTTTGATTTTCTGGAGTAGCTGGAATCAGGGATGTCACGCATCAAATACCAACAATAATCTTCTATCAAGTTTGTGTTCCACCTGCCTTGATATCTTTGTTCCATGGTCTTTACATCTGGGTGAAAACGCTCACCCTGCTCTTCACTAACAGCACCAAGATTTGAGTAAGACATATTTAAGTGGTTGTGAAGAAAAAAACCCCCTTGGACACCATTTTACCCCTATCCTCGGTATCGTCAAAAAAATTTTCAACAAAACCTTGTAGTTATCGCCCTCAGTTGCCAAAAACTTTTGTAAAACCCAAAACAAAAAGCACATCACACTCTTTCTCCAATTGTTCAGGGTTCCCAAAAAATTCTTTCTCTTTAAATTAAATACTAATTTAGGGCCTAAAAAATACCGGTTTTCAACTTCCCCAGGTTCGGGATGGAAAATCGAGCGATATATTGAAAAAAGCCCCATCTTACCCAAAAGCTTCACAAACTGTTTCATCAGGCCTAACCTGATATGCATGTGCCCTGCTTGTTGGCCCAGCAGTATCGATATCACCTTCAGATCACCACAAACAGTCCACTTTGATCTTTGATTTTATTTTATTGAGAATAGTTTTCACTATTCTAGTTTCTTTCATTTCCTGGGGTGACCAATAGGAAAGAACTACAATAAACCCTCCATTTCCCGGCAATGTACTCGCCCCCCAAAAAGTTTCCATGAGTCCTTTGACACAAAGTAATACAAAAGTTGTTCACCTCCAAAAATATTAAGGCTCTTTTCCTTTGTCGATATATGATGGTTGTTCTGAGGGATAACATGTTCCTCTCCTTGAGTCTGGAACCCCCTAATTCTGATGATGCTTTAGGCAACTCAAAATGACAAGTTTTGAGTGAATGGCTTGCACATAATGTGTTCAACGTACAGCGCACATTCACTGTCATCACTATCTAGTTTTGTTGGGATGCACGATTCTTCACTGGAACTGGAACTAGAAGTTGCAAATGTTTTGAAAATAGGGCTAGGAACATTATCATTGTGTGGTACGGGTCTAATCATTGACTTCACGTTGGTAGGATACTGCAAGGAATGTTTGGACATTTTGGTAACAGTCTTCCACGTGATCTTGTTGTTCCCGCCACACCATTGGAACTCCAAAACTGTTGCTTTTTCTCTTTCCCTTAATCCATTGTTGGAGGTTTTCAACACATGTTCAACTTTATGCAGTGCCCAGCATTTATCCTGGTCATTGAGTTTTACCCTAAAATATGCATGATAAACCATGGGTACAAAGTCTGTTGTATTTGTCCTTTGTTTTGGAGTTGTAAAACATCCACAAATGTAGCAGAATATGTCTGGGTCATTTTTTTTCACTTTCTCCGCATAGCAGCCATTTTTCACAGAAATCAAAAGCGAAGAAATAGTACGTTACCTTGGTCATACTTAAATAACACAGAAACATTCATAACATTTCTATTTCATGGAACAGCATAGTAACATAGCAACATAGGGAGACATGTATGAATTTGAATGCATATATTTCTTTTTACTTGGTTCCGACAACCCAGTTGTAAATAGATGTAGAACACGACAGTATGAAGATTTTTGGCGCATTACATAGAACTTAAAGCGCCAAACTTTGTATGGCCATAGAGTGTAATGCGCCAAACTTTGAGAGACATATGAATGAAGGCGCTTCGAAGTGAATCACTTGTATAATGCGACTGAATGCATGAAAGTGGTTTATGCGAGGTCTAAAGTTCGACGCGCCTCGCCTATGTGTTAGGCGCATTACAAAACTTAGGCACATTAGTAATGTGCCTAACATGTATAAAGTAAAGTCATTAGAATAGCATGTCACTGAATAGAAACTATGGTACTGATCTTTCTTGATGGACCACAGGCCCCAACAAGACATGAGGTGTGCTGGCTCTTGCTGTAAGTAGAATAAAGGGTGAGAGCAGCAAAAGTAAATTTCAAATTTAATGTAGTAAACATTTTACAAAATCTGAACACCATCAGTGGGTGATGTAATGTAAAATTAATTTTAGATTCTTTTAATTTTAAATACATTTTATAGGAGATATTTTTACATTTTGGGATATTAAATATTTTATATTAATTTTATATGATATTTTTAAATTTAAATATTATAATTTTATAAAGTTTGATAATTATCAGAAATTACTTTTTATTATTGTGCTGGTGTAAGTTAAGAAATAAGGGAAATTTTTTTCCCTAACATCAAATTTAACTCCACTTCGACTCCTCAGGCTTCGGCAGACCACATTAAAATAGATCTGCCTGTTCGAGCAGTAATGCGCCTACTTTTCCTGAACCATATTCATATACAGTATTTGTCTAATATTACGAGTTTGGTGCACGTCCCCAGAACACCCCCAAAAATTAGGCGTATTAAAAAGTGTCGAGATTTGCTGTTAGGGCAAAAAATGTCCCTTATTTCTCAACTTACACCCGTGCAATAATAAAAAGTAATTTCTGATAATTATCAAACTATATAAATATAATTATTTATATTTAAATATGATATAAAATTAATATAAACATATATAATATCCCAAAAATATAAAAATATCTCCTGTAAAATGTATTTAAAGTTCATAGAATCTAAAACTAATTTTACATTAAATAACTCACTGATGATGTTCAGGTTTTTTAAAAATTTTACTACATTAAATTAGAATTTTATTTTTGCTGCTCTCAGCCTTTATTCTACATACAGCAAGAGCCAGCACAGCACAGGTATTGCTGGGGCCTGTGGTCCAACAAGGAAGATCAGTACCATAGTTTCTGTTCACTGACATGCTATTCTAATGACTTTTCTTTTATTTCTAGCCTATCTATAGCCTTTATACATGTTAGGCGAATTACTAATGCGCCTAAGTTTAGTAATGCACCTAACACATAGGTGAAGTGCAATAAACTTTCGCGTAAATCACTTTCATACATTCAGGCGCATTATAAGCTCTATCTAATGCACCAAAAATTTTCATTCTGTCGTATTCTACACTCTTCTAAATCTATTTAGAAGTGGGTTGTCGGCGCCAAGTGAAAAAAAAAAAAAATACGCATTCGAATTTATACATACGCCCATTGTTTGTAAGGCCGAAAAAAGACAGACGTCCATGAAGTTCAGCCTATTGTGCTACAGTGTTTATCCAGAGGAAAGCAAAACACCCCATGAGGTAGAAGTCTCATTTTAGGGAAAAAATTCCTTCCCGACTGTAATCTGGCAATCAGAAGAAATCCCTGGATCAACGACCCTTCTCCAGAATCTTAATCACTATAACTTGTTATATTATTTCACTCTAGAAATGTATCCAGACCTTTTTTGAACTCTGTGAATTGACCATGACAAGTTCCTGTAGCAGAGAGTTCCACAGTCTCACTGCTCTTTTCGCTAACCTAAATAACCCTAATCTTGCTAATCTTTCTGGGTATTGTAGTCCACCCAGTCCTTTTATTATTTTTATTGCCCACTGTAATGGGCGGTGCCACGTCCCCGACCGGCGGGGACAGGTGGTGCCGCTGGCCGTGCTACTGGCTGCGGTCGCACCCGTGCCATCCACTCACCTGACCACGCCCCTGTCCTGCCTTCTGCCCCTGTCAGCCGGAATGCGCGTGCGTGCACGCGCGCTCGTTCACATAAATTTAAAGGGCCAGCGCTCCGGTAATTGGTTAATTGCCGGGCGCTGACCATATATAGTTTATGGATCCACGTCACTTCCCTGCTGGATCTTTGTTGCCTCCGTGCCCTAGAGAAAGCGTTCCTGAGTATTTACTGTCTTGCCATGTGTTCTTACCTCTGCCGCCTGCCCTGACCTTGCCACCTGTTCCCGACTACGCCTACGTCTCACGATTCTGTACCACGCTCGCCCTTGGTTGCCACCACAAGCAAGTCACGTCAGGGGTACCAACCTGGTAGACTCCCGCCCCGGCGGGTTCTGGTGAAAACCGGGACCTACTTAGATTCTGCTCCCTGGCGTGGCTTACACCATCGCTTGCGGTGGTCCAGCGGATCCACTACCACGACCGTTACACCCACCCAAGCTCTGCAATGTCTTTTCTGTGAACTGGTGGCCAATACCTTACACAATATTCAATGTGAGGTCTGACTAGTGACTTGTATAATGGGAGAATGATATTCTCATTGTGTGCATCTATGCCCCTTTTAATACACCCCTTGAACCTGTTTCCCTTGGCAGCTGCTGCCTGACACTGGCTGCTACAGTTAAGTTTATTGTCTACTAGGATTCCCAAGACCTTCTCTATGTCACTTTTTCCCAGCGTTTTTCCATTTAACAAGTAATCATGGAATGGATTTTTCCTTCCCATGTGCATAACCTTGCATTACCTTGCATTTATCTGTGTTAAACCACAACTGCTACTTCTCTGCCCAGGCCTCAAACCAGATCTGTTTGTAATAAAACATTGTCCTCTATTGTTATGATTACTGTGAGGAAAATTTACTCAGATGACAGTCATCTCTCCTTCAACTTCATAACTAGTCAGATCTGACAAATGGCCCCAGCTCCCAGAAAAGCCTCAATTAATTAACAACCAGCTCAGACCATTGTAAATGCCCTTCTATAGGAAGCTAGCACAGCAGGAGGTTGACCCATCAAAAGAAAGGGTTCTCCATTAATTAGCTCAAACCCCCAGCTTCAAAGACTGGACCAAAATGCTCCTAGCCGCAGCGGCCTCGATATTTCATAAAGATTTATAGGCGATCCGCTCATAACTGGTCTATGGCGGTTTCATATCTTAAAATATGAAACTCCCCGCACACATAGCCACCATGACGCAGGGGGACCGAGAAATTCAGAATTGGACTTAGGGAGCACCTAGGATAGGGGTGTCTTGTATCAGGGAGTAGTGTAAGTCCAGTCGGTTCTGATGATGTCACTGGTTCCGTTCTATGCCAATGCCCTGCCGAGGTATGGCCCAGTTTTGTTTTTCAGTCAGAAATTGCATGTCCAGAATGGGAGGAGTTCATAGACCGTCCCAGGGTGTGTGGGGGATTTTAGTGGGCTGCCACGTGGGCTGTCCCATTACAGATATAAGCAGGAGCCCCAGATGGGGCCAGTCGTTGCATCCAGGAGGGGGGTACCTAAGAGCATTTTCAGGAGCATCCACACACAGAAGCCAGGCCAAATAAGCCTTCCCCCATGTGGGCCAAGCATAAAGCCAACCACAGGTAACTGGACACATTTTACTGCCTTTGTCTGTAACCATACTTATATTTGCACTTCTGACTCTTATTTGTATATTATTATCATTTTGTATATATTTGTCTAGGGCACCCTCCAAGGCGAATTAAATATATAAACTTTAATCTGAGTTAGTCTGTCTTGATCATCGGCCTCACACCGCCTAGTACTTGGTCTGTATTATATGGCTACCCCAAGGCTGGTTCCTGGCCTTGTTATAAGTCGGTAACGGACCGGTCATATAACTAAACTAAAACTGGAAGCCGCCATTAGGACTGGCAGATTTTTTTTTAAAGGGCAGTGTGGGTAAACAAATCCCTCTCAGCCGTTCAGGGTCGAGGACAAGGAGTGTGTTCTCTTGTCCTCCTGGAGTCTCCCTGTGTGGACAGGTGTAAACGGTGAAACAGTATCTGGCTGACCTTGTGTACCCCTAGGGGGCAGCGCAACGTCATGATACACCCCAAGTCACTTCATCGACCCTCGAGAGGGCTGGCGGGGCGGGCTTTTTCCTGACAATTACTTTACACAGCTTAGTATAATCTGCAAAGATTGATATTCTACTGTATAATCCATGTGTAAAATTATTAATGAATATACTAAAGAGAACAGGGCCCAATACTGACCTCTGTGGTACCCCACTAGTAACAGGAATCCAGTTTGAATAGGTACCATTAATCACCACCCTTTGTTTTATATCACTGAGCCAGTTACTTACCCACTTACAAACATTTTCCCCCAATCCAAGCATTATCATTTTACTTACCAAACTTTTATGTCTCACAGTATCAAATACTTTAGAAAAATCTAGATATATGACATCCAATGCCTCACCCCGATCCAGTCTAGAACTAACCTCCTCATAGAAGCTGATGAGATTAGTTTGACAGGACCGATCCTTCATAAACTCATGCTGGAACAGAGTTATACCTTTATTTTCAGAGAGATAGTCCAGTATATCATCTCTTAGAAGACCTTCAAACATTTTACCTACAACAGAGGTTAAACTTACCAGTCTATAGTTTCCTGGATCACTTTTTGACCCATTTTGAATATTGGCACCACATTTGCTATGCGTCAATCCTTTGGGAATTACCCCGTTATTATACAGTCCATAACTATCGCCTTACTCAATTCCCTTAGGACATGGGGATGTATACCATCATGACCTGATGTTTTGTCTATTTTGATTTTCTTAAAGAGGATGTATTGCTTCTTTAGTTAGGCTGATTCATACTGCTCTCAGCTTCTCAACTCTAGAAATGCAGGGGCGTTTTTTCCCCTCCCAGCTGTATGACATCATCACCCATTCACTGTTCATGCTGGCTCTCGAGACTCCCCCCCCTTTGAGTCCACATGTCACTGTGTCTCTCACTATGCAGTCTTCATTTCTAAGAGTTATATACATACCACAGGCTGCATTCAATCTAGACTGAGCACTGATCTCTTCTCCTCTCATAGCTGGAGATTTGTTACAGTTGAATCCAGCTTTCTATGAACGGGACAGATCTCCCTTCTATGCAGGAGAGTTAGGCACCGAGACACAACTGTGCTGTTTTCTGATTGCAGAATCTGCTGCAGTTTGTTTCTGCTAGTTGTGCAGAGAGAAATTGCTACGGCCCCTAAATCTGAGCCAGAGAGGCAGGGAATCGGACACACATTGTGTGTTTTTCTGATTATAGAAGCCCTGCAGTGTTATTCTGTTTCTTCTGGCTGTGCAGAGTGAAAATGTGTCGGTCCCTTACTTTGAGTGAAAGGCAGAAATGCAAGCTCCATGAATACAGCCCACCGGGGGGCCAAACAGAATGTAAATGAGCTCTTAGTTAGTGAAATGCAAGGAAGAGGGATACCACCAGCACTGGATATCAGTGTAAACAGAAACAGAAGATAAGGAAAACTGTGAATACAAAACAGCTTTGCTAATGACATCCAATTGCAAAGTTGCTTGTTTTCACTGTCCCCTTATTCTGAAGACCATTCAATGAAATGATACAACCCCTTTAAGATGGAGCTGCACTTCTTCCTGGGTTAGACAAGAAACATTCAAAGTGGAGTTTACCTTATCCCTCTGCTCATCAACGGGAAGATCATTTCCCTTAGTAAATACAGTGGAGAAATTTTTTTTAATAGGTTTGCTTTCTCCTCATGGCCCTTTATAATACCTCCCTCACTGCTTTTCAAAGGGCCAACATTTTCAGTTTTAATCTCTTTACTATTTATATAGTTAAAAAATATTTTGGGGCTAGTTTTACCCTCTTTGGCAATCTGTCTTTCTGTTTCCAGCTTCGCTGTCTTTATCATTATTTTACATATTTTATTTTTTTCCGTATATATTTTTAGTGCCTCTTCATTGCCCTCCTGTTTAAGTAGCTTAAACGCTTTTGTTTTGCTATTTATTGCCTCTTTTACATCTCTGTTGACCCACATGGTTTTTATCTGTTTCTGATCATTTTATTTCCATAAGGTATGTACCTCTCACATAAGAAAGGTATGTACCTCTCTTAAAATGTTTTTATAGATCTCCTATCTGTTCTGTTATCTTTGACGACATTGTCCCAGTCAATGCTGTTTAGGGCCCCTCTAAACAGATTAAAATTAGCCTTCCTGAAATTCAGTGTTTTTGTGGCTCCTCGACAAAATTCTTGAAGGATAAATGGAAATTTATAATATTGTGGTCACTATTTCCTAGGTGTCCCCCAACCTTAACCTTTGATACTCTGTCAGGTCTACTACTCAAAATTAAGTTCAGAAGGGTCTGTCCTCTAGTCGGCTCTGCACCAGTTGGGAAAGGTAATTATCTTTAGTTATTGAAAAAACCTGTTTCCTTATGAGAGCCACAAGTTTCAGTTTCTCAATTTATTTCTGGGAAGTTAAAGTCTCCCATAATAACAACCTCATTATGATTAGCTGCCTCATCTATTTGTTTGAGGGGTACATCTTCCATGGCTTCTGTTATATTTGGGGGCCTATAGCAGACCCCTAGTAGAATTTTATTATTGTTATTACTTCCTTGTATATCTACCCATAATGATTCTACATGCTCACTCCCTGTATCTATATCTTCCTGCAGTGTTGGCTTCAGACAAGATTTTAGATAAAGACATATGCTTCCGTCCTTCTGTTATTATGATCTTTTCTAAATAAACTGTTCTCCTGTTAGTTAACCGCCCAGTCTCAGTTATCATCACAATGTCATATTTTTCTACAGCAATAAGTAATTCTAATTCATGTATTTTGTTGGTAAGATTCCTGGTATTGGTCAGCATGCAATTCAGAGATTTTTTTGGTTTTCAATCTTGTAACCCTGACCTTATTACTATTACTCTCTCCACTCCACCCCCTGATTTATTACTAATTCCCAGCTCTCTATCTTCACTATCTTGCATGCTACATGTATAGTTGCCCTCCTCCTAGTCCCTAGTTTAAATATTCCTCCAGGGAGGGCATCTTTCGGCCCTTTAGTGAATTGCAGACTGAGTTCCATCTTCCAAGGGGGTCCTTTTTTTAGATATCATCAGTTGAGACATGCTTGTATGACACAATTGGGGGCAACACGGGTCATCCTCGATTATGGCCACTTAGAATCCATCCTTAGGAGGGCAGTCCTTCAGAAACCAGTCTCTGTTATTTACAAAGCCATTATGAGTTGTCAGACTTCCCCACTAGAGGTCTCCCTCACACGGTGGCAGCAGGATATACCATCCTTGCCGCACGAGGCAATTTCGGAGATGGAATCCTCCTGGCGCTCGTCAGTATTAAGTGCTAGAGATCAGTTAATCCAAACTAAATGGCTTCATCGGGCTTACCTCACGCCAGTTAGGCTATATCAAATGAAGTGTTTGGCTACTGCGGTCTGTTCCAGATGTGGTGAGGATAGGGGAACCTTTTTTCACATGACATGGGAATGTCCGATCATACAGAACTATTGGAGAGAGATCCATAACTTCTTAAATCAGAGATTGGGTTTTCCTAACGTGTTGTCCCCATAAAACAGTCTCTTGGGTTTGATCCAGGAGCTGATCCCAGGTAAAACTGAGCGCACCCTGTATAGACTGCTACTCTTCTATGCCAGGAAAATAATCCTTCTAAATTGGAAGCCTCCTAAAGTGCCCTCTTTAGAACAATGGAAACAATTGGTGAATGCAGAGTTGCCAAGGTATAAGACCACGTACGCTGCCAGGGGTATCCCTAAGAGATTCTCGCTGGTCTGGAGTAACTGGACTACAGCGCTCACTGTGTGAATAGTCAGGAAGGAATGGGGCAGATAAGGGATGGCGGGGTGTGCATGTGAAGAATGAATGAGATATGTGAATATGTATGATAGAAGCAATAGTAGTATATTTGGGCAGAACTAGGTGCGATTGCAGATACAGACAATATACTGGATTATTTTAGCTAGTTCTTATGACAAGGTATTGAAGTGGTTTTTGCTGATTTATATTTTGTGGGGACATATCCTGCTCTGGTAAATATAATCCTGCCTAGTAGAGCCACATCAGGTATATCAGAGATGAGAGGAACACGAATAACATTGTTAAGACACTGGCTATAATGTGAGTAAATTGATATATGTGAACTCTGTATTACCTGTAATGCTTCTGTGAAAGTATGTCTCAATGCGATGTGATGTGTTGTTAATTTTTTATTTTTTTTTTTAGAAGAAAAGTTCAAAAAATGTTTACAAATAAAGCCTTATAAAAAAAAATATATATTCCTCCAACTTCCTGGCCATTTTGTCCCCCAATAGAGCTGGACCATCCCTATTTAGGTGCAATCCATCCCTAGCATAGAGTCTGTAGCCAAGACAGAAGTCAGCCCAGTTCTCCAAAAACCCAAATTTCCTTTCCTGCTCCAATTTTTGAGCCACTTATTCACCTCCCTAATTTCTCTAATCGCTGGTGTGGTCCCTGGTGCTGGTAGTAGTTCTGAAAGTCTTTAGGTTCTTACCTTGAGCTTTTGGCCTAAGTTCCTGAAATTATTTTTAAGAACTCTCCACCTACCTCTAACTTTGTCATTGGTGCCAATGTGGACCGTGACCACTGAATTCTCCCCAGCTCCACCCAGTAATCTGTCATTGTGGGCAATCCATGATATGTCGAACTTGGGTCCCAGGTAAACAAAATACTGTTCAATGATCCCGGTCTTTGTGAAAGATTGCCCTTTCTGTTACCCTAATAATGGAATCCCCAACTATGAAGACTTCTCTAGCCTGTCCTGCACTACTACGCCCCACTTTACTGGAGTAGAGAGGGGTAATGTATTGCTGCAGCACTGCTATTTTGAACTGACATCGCCCTCATCCGCGAGTCTTGCAAATTTGTTGGTGTGTGCCAGATCACTACTAGCCTCCCTGACACTTTTCCTTCTCCCCTTCTTTCTGCCTCATGTCCCTGCACCTCTATGCTGCCATCCTCCCCAGCATCTATTCCAGTGACTACTTGCTCAGTGAGCAGCAGACTCGCTTCCAAGTTGCCAATGGATATCAGTGTTGCCACTTGCTCATTTAGATCCAGGATCCAGGCAGTGTGCACACATCTCACACAGCAGAATGCACCCTTGATCGGCTGTTCAAGGATTACATACATTGAACAGGATGTAAACTGGACCGCATTGTCCATCATGGAACTCAAGGGGATATTACAAAAAGGACATATATAAAAATAAAATTTAGTACAAAATTGTCCTTTCTAAACTCCCCAAATCCAAAGTTCAACAATCTTATGTCTCCCCACTGAAAGGGGTTTTCTCGTTCCAGCATTTGGCAGCCATTTATGGGGGTTGCCAAGCAGAGCTTGTGAAATGGAGGGATGTGTTTCTCCTCCCAGCAGGGCATATCTTCACTCTGCAGACATGCCCCCAAAGTGTGCACGTGGGGATTCTTTTGTAGAGCGGGGGGAAGGGAGGTTTCGCTGTCTTTGGGAAATCATTGGCATTAAAAGAAAGTGAAAATTTCCTATTTTATATCTAAATTTCTCACTCTCTCAAAATTTTTTGTAACTAGAGCTTTGATATTCAGGAAAGAGGGGTGTTTTTTTTTTCTGTTCTTTCTCTCAACAATTTTTCCCTGCAGATTATTAACCAATTTACGATTGCAAAACAAAACTATATGCTTTTTTGTTTTTTTTTGAGGGACTGCAATTTGTATCACAGGGGTTTTTCGGGGGGCCCCTCGCATTTGTTTCACAACGCTGGTTTTCAGTTTCTGTTTTACTTTGGGATTGCACATGGGTTTTTACGGGGGTCCCCAATATAAGACTGCACTTTTTTTCCCGGGGCTCCCCTCTTTTTTATCCTCTTCGGGGGGATGCCATTAATTTATAGGTCGGCGATGTAAGATGACATGTCTCTCCCCCTCTACATACATCTCTCCGTGCAGTGCTTCTACAAAATCCGTCCGTGCGCTACTTCTACAAACATCCGTCCATGCGCTCCTTCTACCACATTTGTCCTGCCCGCTTTAGTACATCTGCTGTGCTGTGCTTCTCATACATCTTGTCGTGCTCCTGTTTTTCTACACTCTCGTCTGTGCTGCTGCTTCTACATACACCTCGTCCGTGCTGCTGCTTCTACATATATCTCATCCGTGCTCATAGTTGGCAACATTTGAAAATGAAAAAGCAGGAGATTTTAGACGGCGTCGCGCGAGGGGCCCGCGGAAAAAATTTTTGCATGGGCAGCCCATCTTTCCGATATCCCCGGGCCCCTTCAAAAAGCCCCCCCCAACACCACCTAACTGCTAAGGTTTTTGGAAAAAAGCCCGGGGTAGATGCCCTTATAGCCAGGTGAAACCCCCCCTAAGCAGTAGTCCCCCTTACGGCGGGTGGCCCCCCTTGTGCCAAGTAGATGCCCCCCTGTAGCCGGTAGGGCCCCCCTTTGTTCCCGGTTTGGGTCCCCCATTGTTGCCAGGTTGTGCCCCATTGTTTGCAAGGGTGGCCCCCCCCCCATTGTTCAGGTAGTGCCCCTCTGTTGCCAGGTAGATGCCCCTCTGTTGCCGGGTGATTCCCCTCTGTTGCAGGTGTGCCCCTCTGTTCCCGGTGTGCCCCTCTGTTGCCAGGTGGGGCCCCATTGTTGCCGGGTAGATGCCCCCTCTGTTCCCCGGGTTTGTGCCCCCTCTGTTTCCAGGTAGTGCCCCTTGTTGCCAGGGTAGTGCCCCCTCTTTTGCCAGGCAGAGCCCCCATATATAATAAAAAAAAAAATTTAAAAATCCCTTCCCCTCACCGGCTCCTGCGCCGGCCGCTCCGGCCGCTCTCAGGGGCCCAGGGGGAAGTGAGAGCGCCCGGGTCACCCCCCTGCAGCCGGCGTCATTCCCACCACGGGCCCCCGGCATACAGGGAAGGGGGAGGAGGGGAACGATCCTCTGCCTCCCCCCCTGCACAGCGAGCTGGGGCGGGTGAAGGGAGCAGCGGCCCGCTTACCCCCTGTGGGAGGGCCCCGGCGGCGCCAAGTAGCCACTAGCGTACTCCGGCCCGCGGCCATTTAAAGAGCCCCCCGCGCGGGGCGGGGGGGGAATCCCAATCCCCCGGGTGGGCGGGTGGGGACCCCAAATAGCGGGACCCCCCCGCCAAAAACGGGAGAGTTGGCATTTATGTCCGTGCTCCTGCTTCTACATACAAATCGTCCATGCTGCTGCTTCTACATACATCTCGTCCATGCTCCTGTTCTACTACTTCTCGCCGTGCTTCTGCTTTAATACATCTCGCCCTGTGCTTAACATACATCCCCTGCACTTTCCCCATCCATCCCTGTTCCTAAATACCTTAGCTTCACGTTCTCGTCCGCGACCTGGGTGGGACAGAACTCAGCCGACAGTCAATAATGCTTTAGCTTTGGGGTGGACTTTAAATATCTGGGAAATATTGTTTGTAACTCTTTTTTCCTATTTTTGATATGAGAATAGGGTTAGTTCAGGGTACACACAGGTATAGATTTGTGGGACCGCTCTTTTTCAGGCGTTTTCCGCTAACGGGCAGACAGGGTTTGTGGATAGGGATTGTGTAGAGGTTCTTTTTTCCCTATTCCCCTTTTAGTTTTCAATTTAAATCCCGTTTTTGAAATTACAATTGGACCCCGTTTTTATCAATCATCATTGAAGATTGGTAAGTCCATTGAGTTTGAATATTTTTCCTATTATTAAAGGTTACGTTTTAAGGGGGACACTTTTTCCTGTTCTCTATTTGATTTTGGATATTCCTGTATTTTTGGTATTTCTTTATTTGTATTAATGCTTTAGCTGGTCGTAACCCGACCTGGGCTCAAACACCGTTGTTAAGCACAAAAAAGCACCCAGCTATAAACCACGCACTTTCTAATGGTAACCAAGGCGTCATGCTTTTATTTTTGGGGGCCCCTAAATTTTTTAAAATATGATCTTATTGAGACAAACCCCTTTTAAACCCAAAAAAGCACTTTAGAATCAAAAGTGATGTTTTTGGGGCAATTGGTACTTTAAAAGGGGGTTTTTTCACCTAGCTTTTCCCGACATACTTTTCTTCTGTCTTACAGCTTCAAATCCATGGACGGGTCTCTCCTCTCAGTAGGCAGGTCTTCCCTCACTGAAGTATGGTGACATCATCACACCCCTCCCTGATATCTCCTTAGTCATCATCATCATCATTCTGTGTGAGCAGTGGGAAAGAGATGATGCACAGCCTGCAAACCCTGCGTTGGTCATTTTTTTAGCCTGGGTAGCTGTACCTCCCTCCCAGGCTCCATCCCTTTTAAAAATTTAAAAAACTGCATTGGTGTAGGCAGCTTAAAATACAGCCTGAAATATAAAAAAATGGAGAAATGCACACCGCTTCACTTGACTATTTTGGGAGAGGGCAAGAGACTAGGGAGCCTTTAATACCAGACACAGACAGCAGCCAGCACAAAAAGAGAAAGTTTCATTTTTACACGCTCAGAGGGGGTGGGCAGCCCAAAACACTGATAAGGGTGTGTCCACACAGGGGGCGGTCCCCCATCAGGGGGAGGGCAGAACTAAATATCGGGAAACCCTCACAGCAAAGGGGAATGGCAATACACCAGGGTTTGAATTAGTCTAGACATTACAAATTGTTAATGCTGACTACTAAATGATTTGGGTAATAAAAAAATTGCAAAAGTGTTTTTTTTTTGTTCCTTCCCTTTCTTTTTTATCTTTGAGCAAAAAAACCCCTTTCGTTTTATACAAAAAAATTATTTAAAAAAACATTTCAGAAACGAGGAAATTAATAAAGTCCCATTTTTGGGTTTTTAAAACCCCACTATGGTAAAATTTTTATTCAATTTCTGGAATTAGCACCCTCAAATCTACAAAGATCAGCTTTACCCCTTTAAAGGCAAAAAATTTAGTCCAGTTATCCATTTAAAAAAAACTTTTAAGTCAAAGTTTTTAGAAAAAAAATTTGCCCCCCGGGTTAACCAGCCCCCTTGGGGCCCCGCCTTGGGCACATTAGTGTATGAAAATTTTTCCCCTTGGGTTTTTCAGTAAAAACCCAAGTAAGCTGACAGCGTTCGGACGCTGCCATGGCCCGGGTGCTGTTGGCGATCTTTTCAGCTGTATGCAACTCTCGGGAGTGCATACAGCTCTTTGGTCACCCATCGGTGTCTGGGCACTGCCATGGACCGGGCACCAGTGGGGATCGATTTGGCTGCATGCAACTCCTGGGAGCGCATACAGCTGAAGACTCTATTGAGGAGCAGAGAGAGAGCGCTCCCTGCTCCGCACTAGAACCCCGGAAGGCCGCAAGCAGTCAATCACATAGACTACAAACCTAGATTTGCAATTGAGAGATGTTTTTACACTAAATTTCTTCCCCGTTCTATAAGATTGGAATTCCACTATTCCATCATCTATTTCATCACATATACAATAATTTGTATTGCACCTAAATACTCCTACTTCTCTTTTATTTTCATTATTTGCTACTGTATCAGTTGTTTCTCTATGCCTTCTTAATCTAGATGGAGCTAGATACATTTTTAATTGTCTGCAGATATCCATTACAATCAACTTTTTTTAAAAATGTGTTACCTAAAATGATTTTTTTTTATGGTATAAGTTAAATCTAATGTAATCAGGCCACTCAGGCAGCATGATGAAACACGCACCAGATGCACCAGTCCTTAGTGCAACATAAGAAGGTGAGATACTGAAATATATTGTTTCCCTTTTTGTTTGATCTATTTAATACTACACGAGGAAGCGCCTTTTCTTTCTTTTCCCCTCTTCCCTTGTTTTATCCCTCCCCCCCCTCTTTCTTTTCTTCCTCTCCTCAGCTGGTAGTGTTGGAATACGCCTAGTGCCTATGATGGGACATATACCTGCCTATGAGGGAACATTTACCTGCCTAGGGGAGGACATATATCTGCCTCGACTTGCCTATACGTGCCTATGGTGGGCAATGTGCCTGCCTATGGGGGGACATATACCTGCTTATGGTGTGGCATATACCTGTCTATACCTGCCTATGGGGGACATATACCAGCCTATACCTGCCTATGGGGGGCATATACCTGACTAAGGGGGGCATATACCTGCCTATACCTGTCTATGGGGTACATTTAACTGCCTATACCTGCCTATAGAGGACATATACCTGCCTATGGGAGACACTAAACTGCCTATACCTGCCAATACCTGCCTATGGGGGGACATTAAACTGCCTAAGTAATTTTATTGGTATCCACTTTTATTTTTTTAAATTTACCAGTAGGTGCTGAATTTTTCACCCTAGGCTTATACTCGAGTCAATAAGTTTTCCCAGTTTTGGGGGGCAAAAGTAGGTGCCCCAGCTTATATTCGGGTCAGCTTATACGCAAGTATATACGGTATATTGAGATGAGTGCCCGCCCTGCAGATCAGAACCAAGTCTGTACAAATATGCAATAAATTGAAAAAAGGCAGCCCCAAAAGGGAAACCCCAAAATACCGTTTTTCCTTTAATTAATTATTTATTGAGTACAGTGGATGCCTAGTTTTTTATTTAATGAATAAATTAAAAAACCTTACACTTGGTTCCCCCCACCCTCCTATTTTTCATGACCAGCTAAGGTAAAACAAGCAATTGCAGTCTGTTACTATCGGGATGGGAAGGTCCATGGATATGGGACCCTTCGCATCCTAAAAATACAAACTTGCCCCAGAAGCGGCCATCACATTAGAGGGTCCACTTCTGATAGTTACCCAGCTCTTCCCAATACCCCTGGTGTATCGGATACTGGGGTAATAGTGAGAGGAGGTTAGTGTCAGCCTTATGGTGACAAAAACCACAGCTGGCTGAAACCAAGCCTTAGCAATACTAATGTAGAGGCATCAGTCAGCCTATCCAGCTTCCAGGAAAGTTGAGTGACATCCCATCCCCCACATGGGACAAATCATTTTCTGATCTTAGAAAAGCTGTGTGTTACCTGTGGCTCCACCCAGCTTTTCTGGACACTGGACAGACTATCCTGGATCTAGGAAAAGTGTGTGACACCCCACCCCACTCCTACAGGATAAGAAAACTGTGTGCCCACCTCCCCCCACCTCTGCCTCTCCATCCCTACTCTAAACAAAACTGTGGTTTTAACCCAAGAGATATCTCACATGTATTACTAAGACAAGATAGCATGTTATTATTTAAAGGTATGTTGGCGCTAAATATGAGCTAATACCCATACTGAAGTCCTTTATTGGGAACAGGGGAGGGGTTGTTATTAGAGACAGAGTGTCTTGGCATTTTTTCACTTTTCCTATTAATATTAATTGTAATTCCAACTGATCGACAGAGCTGTAACCTATTGTGACCTTTATCTAGATTTCATATTATTCTACTAGTCATGGTTCCATAAGATGGCTTTGAAGATCTGATTACTACAAAAAATACAGTTTTTAGTACTAACCACACTTGTAAGGGGGAAGACCGTAAACATCATAAGTCAATTGCTCTTTACCCTTCCAATTTAATTAGACTGTGTGGGCTTCACATATGATGAAAACCGTTGGTGTAAGACTGTCTTTGTTGCCCATAGCAACCAGTCAGAGCTCCCCTTTCATTTCATATAGTGCTGTAAAAAATTATAGTGCTAAAAAATTAAAGAGGCGCTCTTATTGGTTGCTATGGGCAACAAAGAAAGTCTTACACCTAGACAGTTTTAATACATGTTGCCATATGTGTTTGTAAATGGATACTTTGTTATCTATGGAGTACACATGTTAAGTTAATATATGTTATATGTTTATTGTATTGCTTTGAGTACATTACCTTTTTCTGTTTCTGGATTTTTGTAGGGCTGATGGGCTAAGCAGTGCTGCCAGACCCAGTACATGGCCTTGACAGTGGGAAACATGTGTCACTTAGCTGTCAGCTGATTGGAGGAGGATGCTACTGATTTAGTTAGGAGGGTGCTTGATGCAAGCAGAGGGGGTTTCTTTTGACAATGTTAAAGGGGTTTTATCGTTACAAAGATCATGTCTCAGATTATGGGGACAGTAAAAGTAAGCACTTTTGTAATTGTGTTGCATTACCTCAGTCACTTGGTTTAGCAGATATGGGCTTTTCTGTAAATCTGTGTTCTATTTCTGCTGTTGCTGGTCGGACATGCCCCCTGGACGGTTCCCTCCCCTAGACACGCCCCCTACACTGTGATTGGCTGGCTGACATTTCATTCAGCCTGTTGGTATACGCCCCTAGACAGGAAACACCCCGATCACGCCCCCTGCGCTGTGATTGGCTGCCTGCACACTCTGTGTTTACTCCCCTCTGAGCTGTTAAAATTGATAGTGAAACCAAGGTCTGTTGGCTCTATGTACATCTCCCAGCTCTAGGGTGAATGACCTGGGCAATTACTGCCTGTTTAAAGGGGTTTTGCCAAGAGGTTTATTCACCTCCTCACAGGTCCAGTCCTTAAGCTGCTACTTTGAAAAGAGGGCGTTCTGTTCCTCAGATCTAATGCAAGCCCCGCTTCCTTATGACATCATCATCTGTAGTGTATAACTTATGTATAGAAAGTCCACGGCACTCCTTAAGTAGAGTTGAGTGAGATTTGTTAGTGAATTCACATGAAAATACAGAGAATGTGTCATCAGCTCTCCATATATATACATTAGACACTTATAGTAGAGTAGAAATGCCCACAGAAAAGTCCGACGTTTCGGCCTATTAAGGCCTTCCTCAGGGACATAAAATAAGTGGCGTGGAGACGTGTAGGAAAGGAGAGAGTGTATAACTTAAGGATTCAAGACAGTGTTTGTACAAGCTGTATGTGTAGTGCTTAGCTGCTTAGCTCTGCAAGAGAGAGGTTAGGAGCTTAAACCCCATCAGTAGTTTTTTTTTTTTAAATTATACACATATGTAAAGATATGAAGATATATGTGTAAACATCTATAATTTTATTTATATACACACACAAAGCTCCCCTATATAGTGTCCCATCCTCGCAGTAGTCACACCAAGCACTTCCAACATATGTGATACAATGCATATACTCTGGGGGATGAGACATGATATAGGGGAGCTATGTATGTGTATATATATATCATTATAGAGATTGACATATATATTTTAGGTCTCTCTACATATGTGTAGAATTTAGGGGGGGGGAATACTCTGTGAGGGACTAGAACTCCAAACCCCTTCATTGTAAGAGCAAAGCTCTACCGCTGCACTACCAGCCCAAGTTAGTTATAGGTTGAGCAGGGTCTTCTCTCAAAGCTGATTGCTTCCCCCCCATTGTTTTCACTCACATGTCACTGACAGCAAGCAGAGATCTTTACTTGAAGCTGATGTTTGTCCTTGTAGTTGAGTAAAGATCTCTGCCTGTTGTCAGTACAATTTGGGTGAACACCACTAGAACAGAAGTAAAAGAGATATAACAGGTGCTTGCTGTCAGTGAACGTTGAGTGATAGAGTTGACATCTTTACTTGGGTGATTGCTGCTTTTTTACACTTTTTTTAATGACATGCATTTAGGAAAGTGCCTAACTTATGATTTCTAAGCATCCCACGTCGACATTACATGGTGGCAAACCCCTTTAAGTCACAGATCCCTCATATAACACATTATTATAGAGTCTCCTGCCTGTTAACAGGGGGAGAGAAGGGTAGGATGGCAGTGTGTATTGCTCCATATAAAACAGTAACACAGACTGCAGCCTGGTAACAGAAGGGAAGGGGGGGCAGTGTGCATATCTCACATGTCTCATCTGTGTGTATAACTGCATATAGCACAGCAGGGAGCTTGTGGATCCTGAAGGCTGCAGACATAAGCATGCAGGAGGCTACAGAGCTGTTATGTCCAGACAACCTTCTGCATCCCCTGCTTCATACAAAATTATGATGTCACAGTTCTTCAGTGAGGGGAGACACGCCTCTTGGGAGGAGAGACACGCCTGCTGGAAGGAGAGACACGCCTGCTGGGAGGAGAGACATGCCTGCTGAGAGGAGAGACTCGCCCCTGGATTTCAAACTCAATCTCAGAGAATTAGCTGAAGAGCAGGAACAGTTCAAATGATAAAACTCCTTTAAGCTGAATCACAATGCTGGAGTGAGAACCTATGAGACTGAATATAGGGCTGTGTTTTTTACACCAATAGTGACTGCTTGGCTTACTTGCATGTGGTGTCTAGAAAGCCTGCTATTGCACATGAATAGGGCTTGATAGTTTATGCAGATGCAGAAGGAGGCTAAGTGTATTATTAGCCTCTTAAGGGGTCAGTGTGGTTGGGTGTCAGGTTGATGGGCACAAAGGCTAGGTTATTGTGATAGTCCAACCTGGCAAGTATGGTTATCAAGACCTAAATAGGTGCTGGCAGCTTGTTGAATTATGAATTGGGTGTTCAGAGTCCTAAGTGTTCACGGAGGGTTGGCCAAAAACATTGTGGCTAAAGTAAAGTTCATACAGAAGAGGACAGTGTGTGGAAACAGTTGGATGACAAACCAGGTTAAGTAGTGACCCTTATTGTGTTGGGTTAGTCTGAGTCTAATAGATTTAGATACAAGACCTTACCCCCGCCTGCCGCCTCCACCTGAAAAATATGTCTTGAATCCTCTAATTCCTTTACTTCGATGCTACAAAACTACTAGTGCATGCCCCTGTTATCTCCCACCTAGAATCCTGCAACATCCTTCTTTGCAGCCTCCCATCTTACACTCCTGCTCCCCTTCAATCCATCCTTAACTCCACTGAACGTCTGATCCACCTCTCTCCTTCTCTTCTATCTCTCCCCTCTGACAGAAACCCCACTGGTTCCCCATTGCCCAGCAAATTCAAGTTACTAACCATGACCTACAACGCTCTCTGTAACCTGTCCTCCCATACATCTCTGCCTTAAACTCCAGCGACCTCCCTTTACACAATCTTTGTTCCTCACAGGATCTTCTTCACTGCTCTTCTCTTGTCAGATCCTCACTCATCCATCTCCAAACCTTCTCTAGTGCATCCCCCATACTCTGGAACTCACTGCCCCAACACATCAGACTTCCACTTCCGCTAACAACCTGAAAAACCATCTCTTCAGAATAGCATAGAGCCTACAATAACCCCACCGCCCCTAGACCAGAATACAAACATGTCTACCCCTCACCTTCTGGCTCGTTCTTCCTCCCTTGTGGGCTGTAAGCGTCCAGTGGCCTGGAATCAAAGTCACTTTAAAATAAATAATAATAATAAGGATGATAAAAAGTTGCTCTCTCAGGACCCACCTTTATTAGACATGTATGGAATAATATATCAGTATGCCATAAATGTTTAAGATAAGAATACCCTATGAAGGTCTGTTTATGCCCAGGCCAGTTGGTTGCATTTGGAGGTGTAACGACTCGTGCTGCGGTCCGACTCTCAGGCCGCAAGCACGTCCCTTACCTGGCTGCTGCTTATTCCCGCGCTGCGCCCAGGGCTGCTGTTTGCTCACCTGCTCCTGTCATGCTTCCTCCTCAGCAGGTGCACACCTCTGCATATTCCTCCCCACTAGGGGCGCGCCCACGTCAGTTCCCTGTATTTAAAGGGCCAGCGCGCAACAGGTAATATTGCTCCTCCAATCCCATTCCTGCAGGAGCTTCTTAAGGGCGCCACTTCCTGCTCTCTGTGCCCAGTTGTTGGTGTCCTTACCTTGCGGTTGGTTCCTGTCTACGGCTTACGGCAGTCCTACGGTTCTGCCATACTCTGCATCCGTTTGCTTCCTGCCTATCTCTTCTGCTGACTTCGTTCCAACCTCGCCTGCCAGTCATCCTGTGGTGCCTCTCTGTGTTCCGGCCTGATCCGTGCATACCACTTCGTCTGTCCCCGCTGGGGCCTACGTCAAGGGTAGCGACCCTGCTGCTAAGTCCTTCCCACTTTGTGGCGGGCACCAGTGAAGACAAGGGGCCCCTTAGACTCCGCTCCTCGGTGTAGGCTACGCCAACTCCCTGCGGTGACCAGTGGATCCATTACTCTCTCCATTGATTTCGTGACAGGAGGCTCCTGTGAAGTGGTAGCAATGTTTTATTGTCATTTTTGACATATGGTTTTTGGTGTAGAAAGTACCTACTCATGCAAGCGATAGCACAGACTAGTGTGTATTAACCTCAAGCATTGCACACTCTGTGTAAATTAAAAAAAAAACATCAAGTTTGATGTACTTGTTCTTGCAAAAGTTAACATCTGGTGTTCTGTATACAACCTATGTTTTTTGCCTTCATTTAAGTGGAAACCATTAGAACATGACCTTACATGTCACTCTAGCTAAACACAAACACATATGGATGAATATAGTGTTTTGCATATTATTTGTCAAACTTACAATTTTCATATTTTTACCTTTAAACTAAGTATGCTTTACCTATCATAATAAACCATACTAAATGCAATAGTACAATGTACTTTATCTTTATTCCTGGGTTACACAAAGTGATGCCTAGGCAGTTGCATAACAGGCTGTTTTGGCACCTAAAACAAAGATAACCCATTCCTTCACAATACCAAAATTCCTCAGTCCTGTCCACTTTATTCCTTTTAACTCTGATTCTTCTTTTCACCTTTCTAAGTGATTTCAGACAGTATTCCCATTTTAGCCTCATGCACACAGCTGTTTTACAGTTTTGGTTTGTATGGAGTCTTAATAGGTCAGCAATGTAGTGTCACAAGCGCATAGGTCATGAAGTAAGTTACATGTCAGGAGCTGACTTGTTGGGTATATACAGTTGAAACCAGAAGTTTACATATACTATATAAAAAGACACATATGCATGTTTTTCTCACTATGTGATATGAAATCAGAATAAACCTTTCTGTTTTAGGTCAATTAGGATTACCAAAATTATTTATATTTGCCAGACGCCAGATAATGAGAGAGAGAATTTTTAAGGCATTTTTATTACTTTCAACAAAGTCAAAAGTTTACATACACTAGAATTACTATGCCTGTAAGCAATTAGGGAAGGCTATATGATGTTGTCATGTCTTTGAAAGCTTTTGATATATATTTTTAAGCACACCAGAAACACAATGCTTCTGTGGGAAAGTCTAAAGAAATCAGATAGAGATTTGTGGACTTGCACAAGACTGGATCATCCTTGGGTGCAATTTCCAGATACCTGAAGGTGCCTCATTTATCTGTACAAACAATTATATGCAAGTACAAACAAGATGGGAATGTCTAGCCATCCTACCGCTCAAGGAGATGGGTTCTGTGTCTCAGAAATGAACGTGCTTTGGTCTGACATGTGCATATCAACCCAAGAACAAAAGCAAAAGACATTGTGACGATGCTGGCAGAAGCTGGTAAGATTGTGTCATTATCCACAGTGAAACGAGTACTATATCAACAGGTCAGGGAAATGATTTTGCTGCATTCTCTGGGCCCACTAATCCATGTGGAATGCACACTTAATTGATTTGTGTATGAATCCAACTTTGCAGATCATGTACACCTATACATACTGATGGTCTTTGCTGGAGCAACAGGATATTCCTATCAAGACAGCATGACATGTTACATAGCTATATTGGGCATCTGTGAGACCACCTCCAACAGCCATACCTCCCAACTGTCACTATTTTGGAGGGATTGTCCCTATTTTTAACCCTTGTCCCTCTGTCCTTCTTTGCTCTATAAATGTCCCTCTTTTTCATTTGAGAAATAGATTTGCATCAATAATCTGACTATCTTGCTTTAAAAAGTATCTGATGGCTTAGTACCTGTATATTACAGAACAATTTACTTAATATTTCATCATTGGACACAATGCAATCCTGAGAATGTGTCCCTTTTTGGCTGTCTAAAAAGTTGGCATGTATGTGTATGGGTGTGGTTAGAGGTGTGTCTTAGTATGATGTCATGTTTATGGGCGTGGTTAGAGGCGTGGCCTGATGTGTCCCTCTTTGCAATCTCTAAAAGTTGGGAGGTATGCCAACAGCTGTGAGATGCACTGCAGTCAGCATGGCTTCAGATACCTGTGACAACCTACCACAACTCTATTGAGTCACTCCTAGCCCATCTAACTACTGTCCATGCTCCACACAATGATGGCTTTTGATATTACTTGGTGGTTATAATACTTAGATGTGTATCATAGACTGTCTCAGTCTCTTGCCTTCCATTATGGTACACAATGTTTCAGCACTGTGCCCTTGCACCTAGGGTACAGTCTCTGCGCTGAACCAACACTATTCCTTTGGCAGATAGTCTCGTGGTCTATACCTGTCTGTCCCTAGCTGCTCTCACGCTTGCTCTTGCTGTGCCATGATGTTACATTGACATGTCTGTCAATAGGCAATGTCCACTACCGTTGCCCTATTTACTCCTCTCTCACTGAAGCCACCACTGTCTGCATAGTCTCTGTGGGCTTCTTGTACAGTTCTCCATTTATTTAATTTTCTACCTTCTTATATTCCCCCCCTGTTCAAAAAGGCCCATGAATCTTAAAACTATCTGTTTTTTGTAAATAATTGTGTTCCCTTTAAAAAAACAATTCTGAAGCATTTTCTGTTATAACTTTGTATTTCCTACAGAATACCAACACATCCCCCAGCTTACGCTCTAGCCCCCACAATCCCCTAACATGTCCCCTGGGGTGGATCTTTTTCACAACATCATTCTTTTCCCCTTCTTGCTGAAATAACGTCTCCTCTGACTCCTTTTAAAAGGGTTTCCTAAACAACCCCTTCACTGAGTCACAACATTTTACACTTTCTCTGTCCCCTCAGGCCTGTGACTGATCTTAAGCAGGGGGTTTGCAGTGCAGGAATGTTATCGTTCAGTAAAAAAAGGAATGGCGTAGGACTGAAAACATTGCTTATAGTAAACTTGTTAAAAAATAATTTGTTTGCTCTGGACTATGCGTCCTTCCCTGGTTTCTTGCTCTCTTCTAACTAATCAATGGGGCAGGTACCATAGAAAATTTGGCATCAAACACATAAATGTCTCTTTTCTCAACTAAAATAAAAAACTATTGACAATTATTTAGAAAAAGTCTTCAATTACTTGTCCCTTCATGTTGAAAGCTAATCTTTGTAGTGAGGAAGTCTTAGACAGAAATGGCTTGCCAAGCAGGCATGCTCAGCCCTGACTTAAACACTGAAATGGGGAAAAAACATGACGTGGGGCTTTGGACAGCCCATTAGCCAAATTTGTCCAGTGGCCATTACTTGTTTAGTCTGAAATGTATCCTCAAAATTTCTGCAAAAACAAATTAGAAAATAAAAGGCTTCTATTTGAAATTTAAAGCTTAAAGGTTAATTAATATAGCACTTAAAATGTCTAATTAATTTTTTTTAAAAAAGGGGGGAAAAAAACCCAGGACATCCAGTAATCTTCAGTGCAAAGGGAGCAATGCATCACCATCACTTTTTACACAGAATCTCAGTCTTTTGGCCCCAATGGGTTTTCTAGGGTTTAAATGATTTAAAATTTTAAGGGGCCCATTCTAAGAAAAAATCATCAAAAAAATTATGTCCTGGAAAACTGTTTTAATGCTGCTTTCGGATGTTGACAGCATCTATGTACTAGTACAAACACAGTTATGTCATATAGATGTTAACATCATTATCAAGAAGGTCATATATTCACAACTCCTGTTCAAACAGACTGTGTCCATTTGACAAAATAGCTATATACAGTAGTTCTGTCATGTATGCTGTCCATTGATATTCTAGTCTAGTTTGTCTTCTTCAGACCTATATTATACTGTATACAGATCTGCATTTTATTGACATCTTATGGCTGAAAAATGCGTGGAAAACAGGTACACTGTATAACACTGACCTTAGAAGCATTTGATTCCAGTAATTTATTCCAGGGTAATTAACCCTTTACTGCAGCCAGTTTTGACCTCTATGACAGAGCCCCATTTTTAAAATCTAACGTATCACTTTATGTTGTTTTACCTGTTCGTGGGATTCAGAAACTGTTTTCTTGTGACACATTGTGCTTCAAGTTAGTAATAAATTTTGGTCAATACAATTCTTGTTTATTTGTGAAAAATATCAACATGTCATGAAAATTTGGAAAAATTTGCCATTTTTAAACTTCAAAAATTTCGACACGACACAAAATAGTTTATAACTTGCATTTACCATATGTCTGCTTTATCTTGCCATAATGTTTTACAGATCTTTTTAATTTTTAAGGCAATGGTAATATATCACATTTTCCAGACAATATTAAAGATATTTTAGGGGCCAATCCAGTTCAGATGTGCTTTCAGAGGCCTCTATGTTAGATATCCCCATAATTGACTCTATCTCAAACGCTTTACCACTTAAAGTATTCAAACAGAATTTAGGAAGTTTGTTAACCCTCTGTTTTACAGGTATTAAAGCAAAGTGGAGGTGAAGTTCAAAAATTTAATGTGGAGTGGAGGGAGGGGGTGTAGCAATAGTTAAAAAGAATAGGGACAAAGGAATAAAAACTGAAAAATATCTAAATTGCATGCTAACCAATGCCAGGAGTCTGACCAACAAAATAAATGAACTAGAATTATTAATTGCTGAAGAAAAATATGACATAGTGGGGATAAATGAGACATGGCTGGATGAGAGCTACGACGGGGCGGTTAACTTACAGGGTTACAGTCTATTTAGAAGTGACCGTAAACACCGGAAGAGGGGAGGTGTCTGTCTCTATCTAAAATCCTGTCTGAAGCCAACACTGCGGGAAGATATAAGTACAGGTAATGAACATGTAGAATCATTATGGGTAAATATACATGGGGGTAGCAACAATAATATAATCCTAATAGGGCAGTGGTCCCCAACCTTTTTTCTACCAGGGACCAGTTTGATGCACAACAAAATTTTCATGGCCCAGTGGGGGCGCGGTTATCGGGGGTGTGGTTATATATACACATATGCCCCCTTGTAGTCATTAGAGATAGGTATAAATGCCCCATGTAGCAATAAGTAAATATATGGCCCCGAGTATTAGTAATAAGAAATATATGGCCCCAGTATAAATAATAAGTAATATATGCCACAGTATAAATAATAAGTAAATATATGGCCCCCAGTATATATACTTAGAAATATATACCCCAGTATCAATAATAAGTTAATATATGGCCCCCAGTATACATAATAAGTAAATATATGCCCTAATATAAACAATAAGTAAATTTATGCCCCAGTATAAATAATAAGTAAATATATGGCCCCCAGTATAAATAATAAGTAAATATATGGCCCCCAGTATTTAAAAATAAGAAATATATGGCCCAAGTATAAATAATAAGAAATATATGGCCCCAGTATAAATAATAAATAAATAAATATATGGCCCCCAGTGTTGATAATAAGAAATATATGGCTCCAGTATAAATAATAAGAAATATATGGCCCCCATTATTAATAATAAGAAATATATGGTCCCCAGTATTAATAATAAGAAGTATATGTCCCTAGTATAAATAATAAGAAATAAATGCCCCTGTAGACAGCCAGGCTAATTAAAAAAAAAAAAAAAATAAGGAAGTCACTTTTCCTGATACCAACAGAGCTGCTCCCTACAGGACCCTGCGTCCGATGAGACCGTACGACGCAGGGGATGTGACGACACTGCTGCATCACCGCTCCCCCCCCCGCATCACTGATGATCACTGTAGATACGGAGTTCACTAAGCGCCGGATCTACAGCAATAGGGAAAGCAGGGACAGTAATGAACCATCCCTGCTTTCTCTATAGTGAAGCAGACGCACGCTGTGTGCAGCTGCTTACTCTGCGCGGCCAGATGACTACATCAGAGCAGAGTAGATGTGACCGCCCGGACTAAAGTCAATAGGCGATTGGCATCAGGTGTAGCCCGGGGCCATGGACGGGCAGAGGATGCGGTACAACCCGGTGCCGGCCCGCGGCCCGACGGTTGGGGACCCCTTTAATAGGGGTCTGCTATAGGCCCCCAAATATAAAAGAACCCATGGAAGATGTACTCCTCAGGCAAATAGATGAGGTGGCTAATCAGAATGAGGTTGTTATTATGGGTGACTTTACCTACCCAGACATAAAATGGGAAACTGAAACCTGTAGCTCTCATAAAGGAAACAGGTTTTTGTCAATAACTAAAGATAATTACCTTTCCAAAATGGTGCAGGAACCGACTAGAGGAAAGGCCCTTCTACACTTAATATTCACTAATAGACCTGACAGAGTAACAAAGGTTCAGGTTGAGGGGCACCTAGGATATAGTGACCATAATATAATAAATTTCCATTTATCCTTCAATAGAGTTTTTTGTCGAGGAGTCACAAAAACACTGAATTTTAGGAAGGCTAATTTTATTCTGCAAATGAAGGCCATAAACCGTATTGACTGGGACAAGGTGTTTAAAAATAGCAGAACAAATAATAAATGGGATATTTTTAAAAACATCTTAGGCGCCCACTATGAGAGGTACATTCCTTATGGTAATAAAATAATTAGAAAAAGGAAAAACCTGATGTGGATCAACGGAAATGTAAAGGAGGCAATAAATAACAAAAAGAAAGCTTTTCAACTCCCAAAACAGGGCAGTAAAGAGGCCCTAAAAACTATAAAGAAGAAAAATAAAATATGTAAAATAATGATAAAGGCAGCAAAGCTAGAGACATAAAGACATATTGCCATAGAAAGTAAAAGTAACCCCAAAATATTTTTTCATTATATAAGTAGTAAGATTAAAACAGAAAATGTTGGCCCTTTGAAAAGTATTGAGGAAGAGACTGTAGAGGGCGATGAGAAAAAAAGCAAACCTATTAAACAATTTTTTCTCCATTGTATTTACCAAGGAAGATGACCTTCCTGTTGATGAGCAGAGGGATGCGGTAAACTCCAACTTAAATGTTTCTTGTCTAACCCAGGAAGAAGTGCTGCTCCGTAATTAATGGTGCATACTCAGACTGGATCCCTGTTACTAGTGGGGTACCACAGGGTTCAGTATTAGGCCTTATCCTGTTTAATATTTTCATTAATGATCTTACACATGGATTGCACAGTAAAATATCAATCTTTGAAGATGATACTAAGCTCTGTAAAGTAATTAACACAATAGAGGATAATGTGCTATTACAAAGGGATCTTGATAAGTTGGAGGCCTGGGCAGAGAAATGGCAGATGAGGTTTAACACAGATAAATGCAAGGTTATGCACATGGGGAGGAAAAGTCTATTACATAATTACATGTTAAATGGAAAAACGGTGGGTAAGAGTGACATGGAGAAGGACTTGGGAATCCTGGTGGACAGTAAACTTAATTGTAGCAGTCAGTGTCAGGTAGCAGCTGCCAAGGCATATAGGATTATGGGGTGTATTAGAAGGGGCATAGACGAGCACATGATGAGAACATTATTCTCCCATTATAAAGGTCACTGGTTAGACCACACGTGGAATATTGTGTACAGTTTCGGGCACCCGTGCACAGGAAAGACAACATAGATCTTGAACAGGTAAAAACGCAGGCAACAAGAATAATAAAAGGACTGGGTGGACTGCAATACCCAGAAAGATTAGCAAGCTTAGGGTTATTTAGTTTAGAGAAATGACAGCTTCGGGGGGACATGATAAATATGTTTAAATATATTAAAGGTCAATATAGAGATCTCTCTCAAGATTTATTTATACCCAGGACTGTATTAAGAACAAGGGGGCATCCTCTATGTCTTGAGGAAAGAAAGTTTCTACATAAACACAGAAAGGGATTCTTTACTGTTAGAGCAGTGAAACTGTGGAACTCTCTGCTAGAGGAAACTGTCATGGTGAATTCAATAACAGAATTCAAAAAGGGTTTGGATGCATTTCTGGAGCGTTATAATATAACAAATTATAAGGACTAGGATTCTGGAGTAGGGTTGTTGATCCAGGGATTATTCAGACTGCCAGATTGGAGTCGGGGAGGAATTTTTTCCCTAAAATGAGGACAATTGGCTCCTGCCTCATTTGAGTTTTTTGCCTTCCTCTGGATAAACACTTCAGCACAACAGGCTGAACTGGATGGACGTCTTGTCATTTTTTGGCCTTACAAACTATGTAACTATGTAACTTTTTGCAGATTTTCAATTTCAATCAGTTTTTTTTTTACTGGGACACAGTAGATTTTACCAAGGAAATGCAGTTCAATATTGATTTATTCCATTTTTAGAAGTATCCCATATGTAGTCCTTATGCGCTATTTGACTTAACCACAACCCTCAGAGTAGGAGGAGCACCTACTGGACTTTGAGGTGTCACTTTCATTTGAATTTTCTTTAGGCACCATTTCAGGTTTGTGGATACCCTAAGGTATATATAGGAGTATAATGAGTATATTGACCCCACAGTTGTTTCACAGATTTTTTTAGAATTAGGCTGTGAAAAAAAAAAAGTAAAAAATGTTTCCAATAATATGCAGTTTTAGCTAAAAACGTTTCACTTTCCTAGAAAACAAAAGCAGCCTAAAATTTCTAAAATTATGCAATTTCTTCTAAGAGCAGCAATATCTTATATGTGGGTCTAAATTACTGTTTAGGCGCATGCAAGGGCGCACAAGGGACTGCTGTTTGGCCTTTGGAATGCAAATTTTGGTGGGTGTCATGTCGCATCTGCAAAGCCTCTGAAGTACCAGCATAGCTGAAACCTTCCAGGTTTCACCCCATTTTAGATTCAACACCCCACAGGGAATTCACCTAGGGGTGTATTGTGCATTTTGGATTTACAAGTGTTTCACAGTTATTTTAGCATCGGGCCATGAAAATGGAAGAAAAACCCCCCCAACAATTCTGACATTGTTTTTTGGGTTTAAAACTTTGATTCAGTTTTTTTTTTATCAAGGATGTTGGGAGGCAGGATGAACAAATATGTGTACTTTTATATTTTTCTGGTGTAATTGGCATTTGCAATGGGAAAAGGATGGTGTGTGTTGTACTTTATTTTTGAGTGTGTTTTTTTATACTTATTTTTTTCCCTTTATTATGATTTAATTACTTGTCCCCGTACGGGGCTTGAATCTCTTTAATCACTGTTGCAATACACAGCAGTACATGGTTATGTACTGCAGCTGTCAATGACTATGCCCTCTAGGCATGGCCAAGCATGGTAACATCACAGAAAACCTAGACGACTCTGTTAGGCTTCCAGATTGCCATGGAAGCCATCGGCAACCCGCGATTGTGCAGCATTGTACCGATGGTGACAGAGGGAGCTTCAACCCTCTGTCTTTCTGTTAGAGTTCCATGCACTCATTGGGCCACATGTATGAAAACCGTCTAGGTCTAAAACTCATTTTATTGCCCATAGCAACCAATCAGAGCGCCCCTTTCATTTTTCCAGAGCACTATTTAAAATTAAAGGGGTACTCTGGTTGCTATGGGCAACAAAGTGAATTTTAGAACTACACAGTTTTCATACATGTGGCCCATTGTGTGGACTCTGCTTGTGATCCTATACAATGTTCATGAACCCCACATTTACTATTATGGTTGCAGTTTATTGCAATGTTCACACGGCTTATTGCCAACGTAATTGCGGGGCCGAATTTCGCCCCACAATTACGCCGGCTTCAGCGGGGGCGGGGGGCCAGCAGCTCGCTGGCCCCATAGACACTCATTATTCACGACGCGTACACGCCGTAAATAATGTGCATGGCACTTTCTCCCCCCTCGGCGGATTCGCCGAGCGGGGAGGAGAGACGGAATACATAGTTCTCTATGAGAACTGTGGATTACCGTAATGACAGGGACGGATTTCAGCCGTACTGCAGCGCAAATACGGCGCGCAGTACGGCTGAAATCAGCGCCCAAATAAGCCGTGTGAACAAGGCCTATATGTCACAGTATGTTGCAAACACATTTAATATGGCCACTTTAGATACTTTTTGCCACTTCTATGGCATGAAGTGGCATAGCAGAAGGTAGGTTTTGCTTTGCAGGAAAGAGGGCCATGTTGCACCATGCAGCACCAAAACTGGCAAAAATATGTCAAGATTCTGGCATAGAAAGTAAGTCAACTAATAGTTGGTCCAAAAAGCTAGACAAGTCTAGAAATGTTTCTCAAACAGCATGAGCCACTGTGATAAATTTGATGCATTTTTAACTATACTCTGTTTAACTTTAAGGAGGCGATAGTAAATTGTGATAATCATACCTCCATTATGTATACAGCCCCTACATGCCCTCCCAGTATTTGTTGGAAATAGGAAACTTTTATTAGCCTACAGTATAAGGAATGGTATATACTCAATTTAAATTCTATGACCCAGAGTATACATACTGTGTTTGTGCTGCACACTTCACCCATCAGAAGCAAGTTTTTAAAAAAACTTAACTTTTTTTTTTTTTAATAAATATTAAGTAAAAAAAAAAAACATTTCCGAACAGCAGTGTCCTTTTAAACATCAGCATCATTCAGTGAGAAACCTGACATTTATAGGAGGTATACTGAGGACAGAATGACTTATAAGGTGTACAGGAGCAAACTATACCCAGAAGAAATGATTATGGCATAGGTTTCCAAATAGTCGTGCTTTATTCCCTCCCCCACCCCTCCTCCCCCGTGCCCAGAATATGGCCATATTGCACATATTATCTCATCACAAACCACAAGCAGAACCCATCCTGTCCCTCCCTGTACATCCTCTAGTGTGTTCTCAGCTCTTGACCCAACCACAGAAGAAGAAGTATCCAGGCTTCTCCTGTCTGCTCGCCCCACCACCTGCTCTAGCGACCCCATTCCCTCCCACCTTCTCCAGTCTATTTCTCCAGCTATCCTCTCTCACCTCACTGCAATCTGTAACCTCTCTCTCTCCACTGGGATCTTCCCATCCCCCCTTTAAAAGGCTACTAAAACTCCCCTACTAAAAAAAAACCCCCCCTGAAACCCCTCCCGTGCTGCCCCAATTTTTCCCACCCGTCTTTTAACCTTCCCTTTAAACTCTAAACTTTTGGAAAAGCGTCTACTCCTCTCCCGCCTTTCCCCTATCTCCTGCTAACTCACTTCTGGGTCCCTAAAAAATCAGGGTTTTCCCCACCCCACACTCCACAAAATGCCCTATTTAAAGGGCCCCTAACGATCCCACACTGCTAAATCCGGGCAAATACCTTTGTTGGTTTTTCTTTATCTCTCTGCAGCATTTGACACTGTTGAACACCATCTTCCCCCTCGCATTCTTTGGCAAACCCTTTGGCCCCAGGACACTGCCCCTTTGCGGTTTTCCCCTTTTACCCCCTTCCGACCGCTTCCCTTTAGTTTCCCCAAATTTTCAGGTTTTAAATTCCTCCCCCTCTCCCCTTGCCGTTGGGGGCCCTCCGGGTTTAAACCTTTTTCCACACCCCCTTCCAATCTATACAGCCCCCCCCTTGGCCAAAAACCCTCATAATTTGGCTTCCAGTTTCCCTTCTCTACCTGATTTAAAACTCAGTTAAACACCCCCCCCTACCTCACTCCCCTGCCCTGCCCACAAAACACCAAGGGCGTCGCCGCTGTCTCTACAACATTCCTCCTCTTTTCTACAACAAAAAACCCCACCAAAACCGAACTTTTTGTTTTTTCCCCCCAAAAAATACAAAACCAACCCCCATCTGCAATTTTTTCTCCAGTTTTGGGATCAACCCCCAAAACTCCTAGCAGCAGGGCCCCGGTTTTCTTTTGGGGGTTAAATTTTAACCCTTATCGCTTACACCCCATATAATCCAAACCCCCCCGCGCCTTTCCGGGCACTTGCAAAACCCCAAAACATCCCAGAAACCGTTTCCTTTTCCCCCAAATGTGGAAACAACTCAAGCTCTCAAATTTTTGCCCTTAAATTTACTCTCGTCTTGACTTAAAAGTAACTCCCTGCTTTTCGGGGGCTCCCCCCTGTAAACTCTCCCCCCCCCCAATCTGCCCTTAATGCCACCAGGCTTTTCTTTCTTTCCAGCCGCTATACTGATGCCTCCTCCCTGTTTACACTCCCTCCCAAAAGGTTTTCCCAAACCCGCCCCGAATACAGCAAAAACCCCATCACTTTACACCCATAAAGCCCCCCCAGGGGGGCTGCCCCCCCATAAAAAATCTCCTTTCCCTCAAAAATCTTTTACCCCTTCCCCCCCCTGCCCGCTCCCCTTTCCCTCAAACCCACGGAAAAAACAAACAAAAGCAACATCAACCGAACCTCCCATCCCGTCTTTTAAGTATTTTCACGTGGCTGCACCCATTCTCTTGGGAAAATTCACCAACGTACCATCAAAAAACAATCCCAGCCCCTTTTAGTTTTTTAAAAGTGTCCCCGAAAACCATCTCCTCAAGGGAGGGGCCCCACCCCCCAAACCACAAAATTGGGTAAACCCAAAAACCTTCAAACACACACCATTTCCCGGGGGCTCCCCTACACTAGGGCACTCACAGGCAAATTTTCTGTATAAAGAAGTACAAAAATGGTGGCAGGTTCAACCCAAAACTTTTGTTTAAAACCCCCCATATTTTTAAAACAGGGGTGGGCCATTGTAAATTTTTCACCTTTTCCCTCTTTTTTTCCCCCCGGCACCCTTTAGATTGTAAGCTCTTTTGGAGCAGGGGCCCCCACACAATTGTTCTCACCTGTTCCTAGGTCAACAACGGGAATGTCCTTTTTTTTTTTCTGTAATTATAACCCCCTACATTGTTTAAAATGTGCAAATTTTTTGGCGCAAAATAAATAAAGATTAATTTAAATTTTTTTATTATTATTATATTTAAACCCGTACAGAAAACAGGTAAGTACTGCCGTATAAAAAAATTCCAGTTTTATATTAATTAAAAAAAGCAACCGTAAAAAAAAGGCCCGGGTTTATTTTTTGAACATAACAAGTTTATAAAATCTAAATTTTTTTTTTTTATGTTTTAAAAGTCTGTGCTAAAAAACAAAGTGAAAATTTTCCCCCTTTGGAAGGGGATATGGGGTACAATTTTTCGGTATTTTTTTTAAAACATTTGGAAGAAAAATGCTTTAAAATAAAAAAGAGGGAAATGCAAAAAAAAGCAAAAACTGCCCGTTTTCCTTTAAAAGGGGTTTTTTTTTGTTTGGTGGAACAACTTAAATTTTACCTATTATTTTTTTTCACACAAGAAGAAAATGGGGTTCTATTTTAGAGCAGGAAAATCAGTTTTTGAATACTTATTCAAAGGAGTTTTGGGTGTTCTTCCCCTTTGTAAACCCAGCAATGGTGGGTTTGGTTTTTTTTTTAAGCAGAAAAGCTCTACATTTCCTATCTCAAAAAGGAAACCCTATCTTTTAGTTCCTTGGGGGGGGCCCCTTCTTTTCTGTTTTGCAACTGATTTAAAAGTGCCCCGGGCAAACTGTTGGGCCCCCAGAATCCCCAAATGGACAGGGGGGCTTTCAGAGCACAGGGAGATCCCAATCCGCCACCCCCACCACACATGTCAGTGCTCACTCTGCGGCACAAGGAGGGGACCCCCTACCCCAAATTGTAATCATTACAGCGGGCAATGCATTAAACTTTGAAAACCTAGACCTTTTTGGAGTTACGTTTTTTTCCAAATTTTTATTAAAATTATTTGACCCTGGAAAAAAAGAGACAAAAACTAATTGCATTTTTTTTTAGGGTAAAAAAAAAAATTAAACACCCATTTTAAAGTCAAATTTTTTTTTACAATTTACAAGTAGGTTGGGTCAGAAAGTGCATTTTTTCCAAATTTATTGCATTGTATTTTAATTGCTAAATGCTCTATTTTCAGTAAGCTCCATTGATTTGTTTTCAGATATTTCAAACTATTGCTCTTCCAGGATAGTTGTTAATGTTTATAATGTATTTGTCATATGCAGGCTATGTATTATTTTGTTCCTACTCTCTTTCATTTGTATGGTAAGGTCTCCCTGGTTTTTTTAGATTAAACGTCTCCCGGGGCCACAGGGGTTTAGTCCCCCAAAACTAATCAATATGTGAGATCCTGCCTGAAAGTCACCTTCAACAAACAGGAGGAGGGGGTAATGTTTTGGGTTTTTTTGGGGTTTTAAACTTGAAGCTATGTTTAAAAACCCATGAAAATTTTTGCATTGGGGCCCCGACTGACGAAGGGGGAAAGTTTTTCAAACCAAAAATTTAATAATTTGGTTTTATGACTAAGGAAACAAAACGTCCCGGGAAATGTCTGTCTCTGACTAAATTGCCCTTCCAATGTTTTAAACCCATGGGTTTTTTTGCGGTTTTTCCTGCACTTGATAATTGTAATTATGTGCATTACATCAGTAATGAAAATAAAAAATTTAAAAGGGAAACTTTTTTTTACAAGGCTGTTATAATGAAAAGTACAAAAATATAAGCTGTTTCTTATTGTGTCAAATTAAATACAAAGACAAAAAACAACCCTTTAAAAGTGTAAGGGAAGGGGTTCAAAAAACTTTCTGGGCCCCCGATATTTTTTTGGAACAAATGCCTTTTTTAAAAGGGGGTTCCTTTCCCCTAAAAAGAATTTGGGTTTCAACATTAAAAGGGAAAGTTAAAATGGGGACTTTTTCCCCAAAAACCCTTCCCTTTTGATTTTTTCACTGAAATTTCAGACCAAGATTCAACACCAATATATTTGGCATCCATATAAAATGTAATAAAAGGGTTTTCCCTTTCAAATGTTCCAAAAATTTTTGGGAAAAAATTTAAAAAACATACATAAAAAATCTCACAAAAGTAGTACACCACTCACAATTTTTTAAATAATTTTATTTATATCTTTTCATTTTGGGGCAACACGGGAAAATAGACACTTTGATACCAATTTAAAATAGCACTGTACACGTTAACAGTGAAAAAAAGGGTTTCCCCTCAAAAAATACCCCAACAAAACAGTTCCATCCAAATGGTTTTAAAAACCCCCCCCGGCAAGGAAAAAAAAGGTACCCCCCGAAAATAAAATGGACAAAATGTTTCCCAAAACAATTTTTTATTTCCAAATTATTTCCCAAACACTCCAAACTCATTTAACAAATTTGGGGTTCAAAATGTAGCTTCACCAAAAAAGGGTTTGCCCCAAATTCCCTTTTAAAAGGGGCCCCAAAAAAGGGAAAAGGAAAATCAAACCCGGAAGGGGGCGGGAAAAAAGTTTTTTTTAAAGAATTGGCCACTTTCCTTCCAAACCCAACCATTTGAGGATGGGGCCCCACAAAGGAAAGCCCCTTCCCAAAAATTTTAGGTTGGAGAATGGGGCAATCCAGCAAAAATTTTCATTCACCTTTATTTCTTTAGCCAAACAAGAATTTCCCATTTTTGGAAATGAAAATTTGGGGTGGTTAAAATTTTTTTGCCCTTGGAAATTTTCCCAATTGGGGGCCGGTTTTCCAATTGGGAAAGGGTAATTCCTTGATGTGTCTGGTCAAGTTTTAAAGTTTCCCCAACATGGGCCCAAATGAATGGGGGTTTTTTTTCCAACACCGGCAAAGGGCCTCCATTTTCAGCCCCAATAATGACATCCCAAACCAAAATGTTTGAATTTTTTAAAAGGGGGAAAAAATTTTTCCCTTTTACTTCCCCCACCTGGGGTTTGCCCATTTAAACCCCACGGGGGGTTGAACAACCCTTTTTTGAACCCAAATTTTTAAAATTTTAATTTTTGGTCTCAAAAAGGGGCCACCAACACAAAGCGTTTTTAATTATTAGGAAAAAAATTTCCAAATTTTTGGATATTTTTTGAAAATATCACTTCAAAAATTTTGTAAACCCCCCGGGGGTTAAAGGGGGGGTGAACGGAAAATGATCCCCGGGGGCCCCACTTTTTTATTGGGGGGTTTTGGGTTAATTTTTAAATTTTAAGAAATGTTGGGTTTGAGTTTTTGGGGTGGGATCCCCAGAAAAATAAGGTTTTGGGGATTGGGTTTTTGGAATAGGGGGGAGCCTTAGAAGGTTTTTGTTAATTTAAATGGGGAAGAAAACAGGGGGGAAAATTGGGGGGAAAAAAAATTTTTTTTGGGAAAACAGGGGGGTTTAAAAAAATTTTGTAAATTTAATTAGAAAAAAGTAATTTTTTGGGTAAATGGTAAGAATTTATTGGGGGGCTTCAAATTTTTAAAAAAAAAAAAAAAAAGGAAATTTAAAAATTTTAAAGTACAAATAAAAAAATAAAAAAACAAAAAGTTACACAAATTAGGTACCCCGCTCCAAAAAAGGGCCGATCATAAAAAATATAACATCATTTTTTTCCCCTACGCTTAAACCCGTTTGAAAAAAAAATTCCAAACGGGAAAATTTGGTTTTTTTGGCAAATTTTTTGTTTACTTAAAAATTTGGGAAAAAAATGATTTAAAAAAGTTGCAAGCAATTTCCCAAAATGCCACAATAAAAAAATACGCTTCAGCCCCAAAAAATCAACCCAACTGGGCCCGTAGGTTTTAGTACAAAAAAGTTAAATTGGGTGCCCAAAATGGGGGCCGCAGACAAATTTCCCAAAAAATAGAAAAAATTTTGGGAATTTTTTTTTTCAGTACCAAAACATAAAAGGAAAAACCCACATGTTTGGTATTGCAGGATGCATACAAAAACCCGTAGAATACAGATAACAAAATTCTTTAATTTTCCCCAAAAAATTTAACCCATAAAAGCAAAACCCCCACAAACATAGCCGAAAAAAAACTTTTTTTTTTTACAATTTGTCTCACTTGGGAATTTTTTTTTTTGGTTTCCCCTAAATTCCCAAATTTCAAAGGGTTTTAAAAACCCAACCAAAATTTCATCTTGGGCCCGCAAAATTAAAAACCCCCATATGTCCCATGAAAGGGGGGGAAAAAAAAAAAAGTTTTGGGTTGGGAAGGCAGGAGGTAAAACCCAATGTGTTAAAAAAAAAAAACCAGGTCCTTAAGAAGTTAGTTTTTAGCAGATGAAGTATTAACCGCCCCTGGCATCACCTACTCTTCACTCGGCCCAAACCCCCCCAAATTTTTCATTTGTAAAAATTACGAAACTTTAAGAACCTAATTTTGTTTCCCCCTGCCTTCCTTGGCACCATGAAAACCCCACCCCTCAAGGTTTTTTTAAAGGGCCAAAAAGCTCCGACTTTTTGGGTTTTTTTGGGATTTATATGCTTAAAGAATTTTTTTTTGGGTTTTTCTTTCGTTTTTTGGCCACCTGCCATCATTTTTTAATTTTAGCTTCTTTTACAATTTTTTTTCAGATTTTTTTTAAGCTTTTTTGAAAAAAACCCAAAAACTTATGCGACCCCTCTGACTTTATTTTTTAAATTTTCCTTTTTTTGTTTATTGCCCTGTTAACAAAAGTAAAGTCATGTTTGGGTTTATTTTTAAAAACCATCATTTACCCTTTTTAAAATTTTGCAAAAAATTTCCCCAAAGGTTTTTAAAGCTCTCCCCTTTGGGGTTTACATCACCTTTTATAATAAACTGAAACCCAGTCTATGTCCTGTAATTTCATTCCTTCAATAAGGGGAAAGTGGCCTTTTTTAAAATTAAGGGCCCCAGTATGAAAAAAGTTTTAGGTCTAAAACTCACTTTTTAAACATAGTAAAACCCAGGAAAAAAAATGATTTTTATACCCAAACCCTTTTTCCCTACATTTGGGCCCCTTTTAATTTTTTTTCCATCCCCCCGTTTTTTTTTTTTCCAATTTTCAAATAAAATGAATTATATTGTGGTTTGCTGTTACCTAATTTTTAAAAAAGTGACCCTTTTTCCCAAAAAGTTCGCTTTGTTTTGAAATTTCCAGATCCAACAGAGCATCACTTTTTTTGGGAACCTCCACAAACCCCCAAAAATTATCCCTAACAAATTAGGAATTCCTTTTCCCTTTTCAGTTTAGGGCGAACTGTGGGCCCCCCGTCAATTCCTTTGGGAAAATTTAAATTTTCCCCCCTTTTTTAAACCCCTGTCCCCCTTGTGGGTGCCCCACCCTTTGTTATTCCCCTGTTTTTTCTATCTCCTCAGTGAAGTTCAGGTCTAAAATTAAAAATTAAAAAAAAATTTTTTTATTTTTCTGCATTAACATCAGGCTTTCCCGCACCCAAAACCCGACAGTTTTTTCATTTCTTTATCCCTTAGCTTTTCCCTTTTTCCCCTTTATTCTTTTTAAACCCATTTTCCCTCATCAGAGCCCCGTCATTGACTTTATCTCCCCTTTCTGCAAATCAAACCCCTTTCTAATCTTTTTCTTTTCATACTTTTTTGGGAAAATCTTTGGGCCACACTTCCCTTAAGATAAAATTGAAGTCCAGTTTTCTTCACCTTTTTTTTGAGCCATTTTTTCCCGACCCGGAAAAGCGTTTTTGCATGGACCCCTGTGATCCCTCTTCACAAAGCCTATTTGCCAAACCCCCCACCGTGTCTGGGCACATTTGAACTGAAACCTATTAATGAACCAACTTGCTGAAATCCTGATAAAATTTTTCCTGGAAAAATCCACCTCTTACTTTTTAATAGATGGACGGGCTTTAATTTTTAAAAATCTTCCAGCTGTCATGGCCCACATGAAGCAGTTTTTTTTTAATTTTTCCCTTTGGGCCCAAAAATGCTCTCGATGAGCTGGGGGATGCGTGCTCTTTTCTATGGAAAAACTTCCTTTATTGGGGTTCTTTGAACCCTTTAGGCCAAATTTGTTTTTAGGTTTTAATCAGGGTTTTAAATTTTTTGTAAAAAGAAGAAAAATATTTTCCCACCCCAGGAAACAAAACTGTAACAATGCAGTTTTCATGACAAAATCTGTATAACCCAAGCCAAGCTAAAAAGCGCAAG
>JAODAL010018820.1:0-73673 GCA_025379985.1 Phyllomedusa bahiana
TCCCCTATTCTGATTGGTCAAATTTTCCCCTAGGTTTTTAAGGGTCTTGTCGCTCCCTTTTTCTGTTTGGGGCCGAGCTACCCAAGCCCCGCTAGCTCCAATTCAGCTTTTTTCCCTTTTTTTACTTTTTTTGAACTTTTCCCCCCCGTGGTTTGATTGGTCTTCCTTCCCTGGTTTTTAATGGTTCCGCGTTTTTTGTTTGGCGGTTTTGCCGACCAATGAGAATAGCTTTCAGAATTTAATTTTACTGTATTTCCGGAATTTAAAATTTTAAAAATTTTTGATTTGCGCCGTTCTAGAGTTTGGGAAAAGTGTTTTTTTTTTAATTATGTTTTTTTTTCGTTAGTTTTTTCGAAAATGTTCTCCGCCTTTTAAAGCGTTTTTTTCGGAAATCATATCCTGTGACGGGCGGAGCGCGAGTTTCTGTAGCGTTTCTGTATGTTTCCTCGATGTTCGATCCTGCTTCACTTTCCCTTGCGGGGTTTTGCCCAAAATAAACCAGGTTGCTTGTCGGAGCTGCGGGCTGCATTGGCCTCGCTTTGTGATTCCATGACATCCCTGGGTTTTTTTGAGACCCCGGTCCTCCCGGAACGCCTACCCCGGCCGCCCCGCCCACAGCCCCCCCTTTGCGGGGGCGCTGAAAGTGGCAAACAGGGCCCCCTAAATGAATCCCCGCGTCCGCAGGGGATTCGGGCGGGGGCGCAGGTTACGCCAAAAAAGGGGAAAGCCGATTACATGTGCCCTATGTGTATAAAGTGATCACCATAGGTGGCCACTGTGGTCACAAGTCGAGTAGACACAAAATTGCTGGAGCCTGGTGAACAGAGAGACTGGGCGATAGGGGATTGGTAGCATATTACCACTTTTGCAACTTTAAATGATTATCTGTTTGTGTAAAAAAAAAAAAATCAAATATATATATATATATAAAATTTTTATATATTTTATATATAATTTATATATTATATAATTAATTTTAAAAAAAAAATCATTTTTCATTTTTAAGTGTAAAAAAAAAAGGGGAATGCCAAGTGCGCCTTCGTTCCCTTATCATTGGGTAAGCTGGGGGGTCTTGGGCCCGACTGTTCTAAGCCTCCTGCCTGTTGGCCCCCCTTTGCGGGTTTTATCTCTTCCTCTGAGCCCCCCCGGAACGAGCACGTCCCGACCACGGCCGACTGCGAGTAGCTCCCCCCCGGCCCGGACTTGTTTGGGTCCCCCCTTCCCCCCTTTCCTTCCTGCTGCACGAAAACTTCAAGAATGTGTTGGGGGGTTTGGTGTGCTTGGCTGTTCTCCAGATTCTTTGACCCCTCCCTTCTGCTGTTACGCTTTTTTAAAATTTAGTTTTCCCTTTCTCCGCCCTTCTCTTTTTTTCTACTTTTTCTACATTCTGGGTCTTTTGTCCCCCCTTTCCCTGCCCTGCTTTAAAAGGGTTTTTCCTTTATGTAATGTGACGTGGGGTCCCCAAAATTTGGGGTTTTTAAACACTTTTCTAAAAAAATGTGATTACAAAAATTGCAGTCTGAGAGAGCTACAGCCTTCCTTACATGCCCTTGGTTACTTCAAAGTTTGTATTAGATACGGCCTGACATGAGCTGCTGGACGGGCTTGCGCAGAGAGCTTCTTATTTGATGAGACTGAGCTGCAGAAGTTTTCAAGGCACCGGGTAGCAATATGTTTTCTTTTGTATACAGAATAAACTAGTTGTAGTGTGATTAGATCCCTGCTTTATCTGATGACAGAGAACATGAAGGAGCTTTCAAGCTGCTGAGGAGAAAAACTGTTGTCTTTTGTATACAGAATCCACAAGTTGCAGTTTGATTATTTCAGTGAATATGTCACACGATCCCTTATGCAGCTTTGTGCTCTGGCTGTGTGTGTCTCTCTCTCTTTCAGCTCCGTGATTTGTTTACATTAGCTTCTTAGCAGATAAGGCTCCTCCTGGCAAAACCCCTTTAAGCTATCAGATGCCGGCAGCAGCGCGCACGACTCGCAGCATGATGACGTCATTAAGTGCCGTCTGGAGGGCGGGTTTTTTTAAACTACCCAAGCAGAGAACGCCCCGATCTCAAGACCCAGCGGCAGCGTGTGAGGTAGGGAACAGCCGTCTTGGCAAAACCCCTTTAAGCTGTATGACTTGGGTCAAAAGTTTTGGATCCTTCCACAAGCTTCTCACAATAGTTGTTAGGAATTTTGGCCCATTCCTCCTGACAGAACTGGTGTAACTGAGCCATGTTTGGAGGTCGCCTTGCTCGCACCTGCCTTTTCAGCTTTGCCCATAAATTTTCATTAGGATTGAGATCAGGGCTTTGTGATGACCACTCCTAAACATTGACTTGGTTCTCCTTAAGCCACTTTGTAACCACTTTGGCAGTAGCTTCGGGGCATTGTCCATTTGGAAGACCCATTTCTGCTCAAGCTTTAACTTCCTGGCTGATGTTTTGAGATGTTGCTTCAGTATTGCCACAAATCTTCTTTCCTCATGATGCCATCTATTTTGTGAAGTGTTCCAGTCCCTCCTGCAGCAAAACAACTCCACAAATTGAAGCTGCCACCCCCATGTTTCCCAGTTGGGATGATGTTTTTAGGCTTCCAAGCTTCTCCCTTTTTCCTCCAAACAAAACGTTGGTCATTAGGGCCAAACAGTTCAATTTTAGTTTTGTCAGACCACAGGACATGTCTCCAAAAATGTAGGTCTTTGTTCCTGTGTGCATTTGGAAACATTAATCTGGCTTTTCTATGTTTCTTTTGGAGTAATGGCTTCTTCCTGGCAGAGTGGCCTTTCAGCCCATGTTGATACAGTACTCTTTTCACTGTAGATATTGGCACAATCTTACCAGCTTCCGCCAGCATCTTCACAAGGTCTTTTGCTTTTGTTCTTGGGTTGATATGCACGTCGGACCAAAGCACGTTCACATCTGAGACACTGAAGTGGCATGATGGCTGGACATTCCTATCTTGTTTGTACTTACATATAATTGTTTGTACAGATGAATGAGGCACCTTCAGGTACCTGGAAATTTAACCCAAGGATGATCCAGACTTGTGCAACTCCACAATTCTCTTCCCGATATCTTGGCTGATATCTTTAGACTTTCCCTTGATGTTACACACAGAAACAGGGGTGTCTCTCATTATTCTGGCATTTGGCGAATATAAATAATTTTGGTAATTCTAATTAACCTAAAATGGTTTGGTTTCAACACTGTGTGTATATATATATATCTCTATATATCTCTCTATATATCTCTCTCTCTATATATATATATATATACATACACATACACACACACACACACGCACACACACACACACATATACACACACACACAGATAACCGGCAGCACTTCCACCAAACTTCTTGTTGCGGGGTGCAAGCAAATAGAACTCCCGGCAAGGAGCCCCTCAATCACTTAAGTAGTTGAAAAAATTGCAGCACTCCAGGTAATCCAATTTCAAAAATAGAAAAGTGATTTTATTCCCACATGTTTAGTGACCGACGTTTCGGCTCTCTCACAGAGCCATTTTCAAGTAACACACAGTGCATTCAACAAAGTATATATAGAAACAACAATTAGTATTAATAATATTATTATATAATTTAGTGTAACATACAATAAAATGTGTATAAAAGATCCATCAAAAGTGCATGGAGAAATGAGTAAGTAAGAGGCAGCATTGAACAAACCCAACGATGCCAATATACAAAATAAGTGTAAAATTGTATAAAAATAGATAAACCAGGGAAGAAGGACCTATAACGCTCACCTGTAAAACAAATAATCCACAGCTGTTTGTTTTACAGGTGAGCGATATAGGTCCTTGTTTCCTAGTTTATCTACTTTTTAAACATTTTTACACTTATTTTGTATATTGGCATCGTTGGTTTTGTACAATGCTGCCTCTTACTCACTTATTACACCATGCACTTTTGATGGATCTTTTATACACATTTTATTGTATGTTACACTGTACATTATATAATATATTATTAATTCTAATTGTGATATCACTAACTGTTGTTTCTATATATACTCTGTTGAATGCACTGTGTGTTACTTGAAAATGGCTCTGTGAGAGCCGAAACGTCGGTCACTAAACATGTGGGAATAAAATCACTTTTCTATTTTTGAAATTGGATTACCTGGAGTGCTGCAATTTTTTCAACTACACACACTACATATATATATATATATTATAATATATATATATATATAAATATCTCTAATAAAAATTATAGAAACTCTCAAAAAATGCACTCAAATGAAAAAAAAAATTAAAAAAATATTTATTCATGTCCACAGAGCAACGTTTCGACATGCTGGAATAAATATTTTTTATTTTTTCACTGCATTTTGGAGTGCTGCGATTTTTCTTGCTATATGTATGAGGACTTGTGACGTAAGTCGAATATTGCAGGCACCCAACATATATAGTTTTGTTATTTTTTGAGTGCTGCTTTTTTTCTATATATTACAACACACACACACACACACACACACACACACACACACACACACACACACACACACACACACACACACACACACACACACACACACACACACACACACACACACACACACACACACACACACACACACAGTAACCCACTTAAGGCTCATTCCTCTGGGGAATGTAGGCTTCTTAATGGCAGGTTAATCTAAGCAGAGGAGAGCAAATCACCTAGAGAGTGATGCAGACTCTGCCTGGAGGATTTCCTGGAGACGGGAGATCTTGTGTTGGATCTGGGGCTTGTCCTGATAGGGCTCTCTCTGCCTTTTATCTCGTTATGCCTGAGACGAGAGATGTAAAGAAAATCAGCGCTGCATCATCGGCCTGGTTTACCCCGCGGTTGGGTTGGTGCTACATTTATGTAGAAAAATATACAGCAAAGTCTAATAATTCCAGTCTTTTCTAGTGCAAATTCCACAGTGCGGCCATAATTCGTGTATATTTACATTACTGTCAGATGCCGGATATGTGACACACATGTTAGGAAAGGAAGCACAGTCATACTAAACACAGCGGCTGCGAGTTTTTTGCTGGGGTTGTCCCACCATAGACTCAATAGGATATGTCATCAAAGTCTCCTAGATTTGTGAGACTTGCACAAATCACTGGAACGAGCCCCCAAACATGTTAGCTCAGAATGGAGAGCCGGTCGCACTTGCGCAATACTCTTCGTTCAGTTCTATGGCAGTGCCGATAACACATGAGCGGTGTGTTCGGCTGTACCTGAAACTCCCATAGAACAGAATGTGCAAGAGTGACTGGTTCTAAATTCTGAGTCAAAACTTTTGGGTGTCTGTTCCAGAGATAGGTACGGGTCCAGAGGGGGGGAACCGCACATATCAGACTTTAATGGCATCAAGGTCTATGGTGGGAACCACCCTTTAAAATAAATGCTGAGGGAAAGTGAATGAGATTCCCACAGGGAGCAATCACTATCTAGCTCTTATTCTTCCCTTTGGAAAGTGACTGTTTCCACCTGATTGGTTGCTGTGGAAGATTCTTCCACGTTCATTTTAAACTAGTTGTGTTGAATCTTTTAAAAGTCTTTGTGTTTTGTGATACCAATAATATATTCTGTACCCTCAGCTGTAATCTAGATCTGTACCTTTGTCCGAGCATTTTTGTGCGGGTCAAATGCGCTCGAAAAGTGGACTGGAGATAGGTGACATGGTCGTCATCCTTGCCGCTCTCTCTACTGTCCGATACGATGCTGTCCTGCAGAACAAGCCAGAATACAATGCAGAAGCCCAAACAACAATGACAATTTTTCATATACCAATCAAGCAAATTGTGATGTCTCTGGTATAGAAAAAAATAGGGCTAGTTTTGCCAAGAAGTGAGTTCCTTACCTCTTACCTGCTCAGGAGAGAAGATTAACTCAGCGTGCTGAGTCACGGGAGAGAGGGAGAGGGGCTGAGAGAGAGCCAGGGAGCAGGGAGCGTATGCAATGTTTACTCAAATAATTACGTTACAGCCAGTGGATTTCTTATCAAAGACAGGCTCATTCGCTGCTTTTTGACTGCAGTCCATTGCTCCTTCATGTCCCTTCCAGATAAAGCAAATGCTAAGCGGGCCAGTCACTCTGTCGGTCGTTTGTGTCATGTAATGTCAGGAAACTGGGCATATAAAGAAAGCTGTGCTTCAGAGGCTTCACCTTTAAACTCACATATATTAGAAAGTGATTAAAGATGCCCTGTTTTGGAGATTCCAGTAACTTATAAATTACAACCCTTTAAGGACATTTGGGTTCGAGATATGGTACGGTCCAGAGGGGGGATTACAACATTATCAGACTTAAGGTCAAGGCTTATGGTGTGGACCACACCTTCTAAATTTAAGCTAGGCAACTGTACGCGGATTCCCACAGAGCATCACTATCCTAGACATTAATTCTTCCCTTGGATCAAATGCCTATTCACCTTCTCTTTCTTGTAACGATCTTCCAAACTTAAATTAAAAAATTGATTGAATCTTTCAAAGTCTCTTTTTTTATCACCAATAATATATCTCTGTACCCTCAAGCTGTCAATCTCAGCGTACCTTTGCCGGCCTTTTTGATCTCTTTCTTCAAATCCGCCTCAAAGCCTGACTGGAATAGGCTGCCAGGTCGTAAATCTTTCAGCGCATTCCCCTTCCTCAACTCTGTCTGCAAAACCTAGTCCAGCTACATCATCTGAAGCCCCTAATACCAACATCTCCAAAGTGTCTCCATTACAATCAAGCCCAATTCGTATTCCTCTCGGTATAGAAAAAATTATCCATCTTGCCATCGCTTCCCTCTTCCCTCTTACCCTTCAGGACTGCAATTACCAGCGATCAGTTCAATTGACACTGACCTACAGGGCTCTCCATAACTAGTCCAGGAAGCATGACCAAATTCCCAGTACTTCCTCACCAACCCATAATACGCTTCCCATGTCTCCTCTCATCAGCTCCTCATAACAGTCTCCATCGCTTGCTCGTGCTTCACGCACTCTGGCTCCTTACCATTCCTGCATCCCCAATTTCAAGTTTCAAAAGCAACCTGAAACCCATTCTTCAGGATAGCCTACAAGCCTACCCCCCCACTCCGCGCCTAATGTTCCACACTTCGTCTCTACCCCTCTCCTTGTAGATTGTAGCGCTTAGGGGAAGCTCTTGCTCTTCGTTGTTACTTTTTTAATCACATTTGAATTGTTAAATATCATTTTTGGAGATCCACCACTTTTAAATGTACAAAGCCCCTAATAAGGCGTCTAGACTTAATATATATTGTAATGCCAAAGCTCTATTACGCTATAACAAATTGCTCAATTGATATGAAAGAAAATGTCATATAGTCTATTGTATATATATATTATATATAAATAAAAGTATATATATTATATTATATATATAGTAATATTATATCCTGTATATTTATATATTTTTTTTAAATTCTAGGCTCTGTCTATTCACATATTTTTTTCATTTTGCCATATACAGACATATACTAGCCAAATGGAGACCAAAAGAACACACTTTTGGCCTCCATCTGGCTATTTAATCTTATGGATACGTTTAGGGTATATGTCAGGAGCTTTCCCAGCATATACGTACAGGGGCGCCTTTAGGGCAGTACAACCAGTACTCCCGTACGGGGCCCGGCCAGTCTGTGAAGCAAAGGGAGGCCCGTCCTTAATAGCATGCACGTCCTTGCGACGCGCATACAAGATAAAATGAATGGTGGGGCAGGGAGAGCTGTACGCTCCCTGCCTCTGCTGTACATGGCTGTGCAGACAGTGCGAGGAAGTGACGTCATCGCGCCGCCTGCGAGCTACCTGTCCTAGACCCAAATCCTAAAGCAGCAGGCTTGGTGCCGGGAGCAGACGGAAATGCTGGGGGAGCAGGGAAAGGTGAGTACTTACCTACAGGGAGCAATAAACTACCTACATGGGCCCTGAACTACTTAACCTACAGGGGCCCTAAGCTACCTAGCTACCCACAGTGGGGCCCAAGCTACCCACAGGGGGCCCCAAGCTACCTAGCTACCCACAGGGGGGCCCCAAGATATCTAGTTACCCACAGGGGGCCCCAAGCTACCTAGCTACCCACAGGGGACCCCAAGCTACCTAGCTACCCACAGGGGGCCCCAAGCTACCTAGCTACCCACAGGGGGCCCCAAGCTACCTAGCTCCCCACAGGGGGCCCCAAGCTACCTAGCTACCCACAGGGGACCCCAAGCTACCTAGCTACCCACAGGGGGCCATAAGCTACCTAGCTACCCACAGGGGGCCCCAAGCTACCTAGCTACCGACTGGGGGGCCCCTAATCTATCTGCCTACCTACTGGGGAGCCCATAATTATCAGGGTGTAATTATTACAATCTGGGCCACTATGAACGGGGAGTTTGTATATGAAGGTGGGGGGGGGCACAGTTGGGAAAATGATAAAAAAAAGTAAGGAGTTTCTAGTGTTTGTGTTTTAAATTCTGCATTGATAAGTGATGGTCAGGAGAAGTCATCATGGAGGTCTGGACCAAATGGAGAAGAAAAGGGGAAGTGAACAACTCATCAGATAAGACGTCACCTGTGAGTCACTAAATGCAAGTAAACTGTTTGCAAAGCACCTGTGTACCTGGTATCTACCACTATAGGGTCACTGTATGGAGGAAATATTGGTCTTGGTGTAATAGTTTATATTCAGTAACAGTATGGCGGTATTATTCAGTATTTTTATGGTGGAGATATGCCGTGATGATGTAGGTATTATTAGGTGCTTGTATACTGTTGTTATTTGGTGATATTGGTCTTGGTATGCTGGTCAGTAACATTATGGTAGTGCTAGTCAGTATATGATTTCCTATTTGACGGTATTATTTGGTCTTTGTATATTGTTGTGTGGGCAGCTGGGGCCTCAAAATTTCTGATGGCGGCCCTGTCAGTATAACACAGACTGCTGTCATAGCAACACACAGTGTGCCCTGACAGCAGACTTGCTATGTAGACAGCCCTCGGACTACTCGAGGTCCCCAAGGCTGACTGTATAGATACTTCCCAGGCTCCATCGGGTAATTGGGAGAACAGGTGGCGCAATGGAGCAAGGGAATCTGCTTTAATTATGCCATGCGGCAATAAACGCATTAAACGCCAGGGATCGGAGGACTCCTCCTCCTATAGGGACAGAGCTGTTAACAACAGCTCTGTTCCTGGCACAGTTGCGGTGCTGGGAGCCGCAAAACCTCTGCTGACGTCAAAAGTTGGTGGGTATGTTCACACGACGCAATTACGAGGAGCATTTTGCCACGTATTTGCGCTTCAATATGCCTGACATGTGTCCCGCAATTATGGTAATAAAGAGCTCTCATAGAGAGCTATGAATTACATCCGTCTCCCCCAGGATAAAATACACTCGTATTGTACGCCGAGGGAGAAAGGTGACATGTCACTTGTTCGTGGCGCTGCTGATAATGAAAGTGAATGCCCCCCCCCCCGGACAGCACGTACGTCTAAAACACACTGCATATTGCGGCGCGTACAGTATATGCCCCAATACGCCGTGGGAACATATCCCAAGAATAGACTACACAAGGCTATAAAACATACTTACCTGCTGGGTGAAGCTGCTTGATTTGGGAGACCTTGTACGAGGGGCTACAGTTGGAGACAACATTTTGTGTCTTGCTAGGTGACCTCGTAGGGCTGCTTGAAGGAACACAGTCGTCTGTGAAAGTAATGAAATGTGGACGGTCATTTACACAGATGATTAGGTAACGACATGGACCTTTCTTCCATATACCTCAATGTGACGGCGGCAGTGCCTGCTGCTGTGTCCATCACATCTGTACATTTTATGGATATAAACGCGTTATTACCTGGTGGATCACAATTTCATTTTTAATGCATTTCTCTGCACTAACCCGCCATAACATCTTGATAAGTCTTAGCAGATTATGGCTTCCCTACGCAGACGTTTAATAGACTATAAACCTCACACCAGCACAAGCCATCCCTGCAATGATGTAATGATCACATAATCGTCTCCTTTGTCCTGGAGTCCATCTGCTTAGTAGTTTAATATCTGGAACACTAGGTCGCAGCTCGGATATCAACAGCTGTCTGGCTTCCATTTCTTGACACGTCACACGTTACATTTATAGCTACTTACACTTAGACTTCTGACGCTGAGAATATCATTTTCTATGAAAAGCTTATAAGTCTTTTGAAAGTGTATTAAGAAACCTTTGGGCTATAAAAAAAGCAGATGCTGGGTCATATTATTAATTCCTCTGGTGGTCTGCAATTTTTGGAAGTCTGCAGCAGAGCAACAAGTAAATAAGGTGGTCGGAAGAAAGGACTTGATCTTTGACACATTTTCTTGACTTTTTCTTGTTTAACCTCTTAAGGACCTTGCATTTTTTGTTGTTGACACTTTTGTTTTTCCCTCCTTGCCTTGCCGGAGCCATAACTTTTTGATTTTTCCACTTATATAGACCTATGAGGGCTTTTATTTTGTGGGACAAGATGCACTTTCTAATGGTGTCATTCACTGTACTATAGAATATACTGGGAAACCGCCCAAAAATTCCAAGTGGGACTAATTGTGAAAAAAAAACATGTTTACGGGTGTTTTGCTTTTACAGAGTTCAATCTTCGGTAAATATAATGTGTTATCTGTATTCTGCAGGTTGATACGCATCTGCCAATACCAAACATGTAGGGTTTCCGTTATGTTTTGATACCGTAAAAAAAATTCCAAACATTTTCTATTTTTGAAATTTGCGTCACGGCGCCATTTTGGGCAACCAATAACTTTTTTGTACTAACACCTACAGACGTCAGTGAGGGGCATTTTTTGCGGGCTGAAGTGTGCATAGCCTAACACTGTATCAAAGTTCAGAGAAAAGAACAGAATTATTAGGATATGTTCACATGGTATATTTGCAGGGTGTAATTGCGCTGCAAAGCGCCTGAAGTAGGCCCCGCAAATACGGTAAATCATAGCACTCATAGCATACCCGCTGTTTTGGTTGGCGTAAAGTATGTGCCCGTAAACGAAGTGACAGGTTCCTTCTTTTGGGCGCCCATAGTTTCAGCAGCTGGTGTATAGCAGGGCACACAGGTATGTGCCGCTATATGCTGTGTGACCAAACCTTTAGGACAAGGCTAAACAGCAAGACCAGGTTTACATTTGCTTGGAGCGTCCGGCGAACATCAACGGTGCCCAATGGACCCAACTGACTACAATGAGGTGTGCCAAGTTTCTGTTGTCATGGTGTCCGTTATTGTGACAGAAATAATAGCTCTGCATGCTGCACTATTAGGGTATGTTCACACGATGTACTGCGGCGTGTACAGTACGCGCCACAGTACATTGTGTGTTTCGGGAGCTTGCGCCAATAGGCGCATATCCCCGTGGTGCTGAGGGTGTGGTGGGTGGGGGGGGTGTCGGCAGCCCACCGGCCCCATAGACATGCATTACTCGTATTTGCCCCGAATAATTGACATGTCACTTATGTCCCCGCGCGTACAATACGATCGTATGGTATGAGCAGGAAGGGGAGGCGTAATCCATAGTTCTCTACGAGAGTTATGGAGTACCATAATTATGGGGCGCATTTCCCCATGTATTAAAGGGGTTGTCTCACTACAGTGATTCATCTTACCTCAGTCCTGTTTTCTTGGTTTCATTTTGAATTCAGGGGCATGCTTACTGGCTTCTACTAGGCTGCAGTAGGAGCCAGGTCTGTAGCTATAGCAACCAGTGCTGGCAGCCTATCAGGATAGACCAAACAGGTCTGTAGCTATAGTGAGGAGCTGATGCAGCCCATACAAGAGGGGATATCTAGGAATAGGTAGGACACTGTTAATGGACATATATTGCAAATTGACTTGTTTTTGCAAGATCTTTAACATAAAAAGCAGCAATCCTTGTAGTGAGACAACCCCTTTAAGCGCAGTACGCCACGAAATACGCGGCGAAATGCACCCCAAAATAAGCCGTGTGAACATACACTTAGGGTATGTTCACACGCATATTAGGGCACGTACTGTACATACCGCAATACACCATGTGTTTTAGAAGTGAGCGCTGTCCAGGGGGGACGGCCCCATTCACTCGCATTAGCAGTGGTGCGTATGCACTGCGAAGAAGTGACATGTCACTTCTCTTCCCCGGTGTACAATACGAGCGTATTGTATGCCGCGGAGACGAGACATAATTCATAGCTCTCCATGAGAGCTATGATTACCGTAATTGCGGAGCTCATTTCAGCCGTATTAAAGCGCAATTACGCATCGAAATGCGTGCTGCAATTATGCCGTGTGAACAGACCCTTAATTTTATCCTCACATAGCCAAGTGTGCAGTGCATGGATCCATAAAAAGCCTGTGGAGTTTTAGCACCCGTATCTTCACTGATCAAAACTTCTGACAAATTTGCTTTCAATGTCTCATCCTTTGAAAGGGTTTACTGGTTTTAATATTGGTTGCCTAGTCTTAGGATTGGCAATCCATAATTGATCGTTGGGGCTCCACCAATCAGCAGAATGCACAGAGTCGATAGAGAGCTGCACCCCTTCACTGCAGTTCTTGGCACAGCAGCATGATTGTGAATCGAAATCTGCCTGGTACTGCAGTACAGCCCATGTGAGTGAATGTGGCAAAGATGCAGTACTAGGCACAGCCACAATTGCACTCTGTACTGCAGTGAGGGGGTACAGTGCCCCAACATTGCTGCCCCTTCATTTTTAGGATTGGTGGGCGCCCAGGAGGTCTGCACCAACACATCAAATGTACATGCCATCAATGTAAAATGCTAGATGAAAAAAAGAAAGGTTTATGAAATTGGGTCACAGCAGAATCGATGCCTGCTGCTCTGCTAGTTACACCCAGAAAGTGCCACTTAGGTTCCTTATCTTGCTTATTGGAGAAGTCATTTTAATCACATCAGAAAGACATTTTTACGATTTGGGTGGATGCAGCATTTAAATTAAACAATGTAAAACCGGTTCGTCAACTGGTTTTATATTTAGATCAATCTAAACTCAGGCTGAGATAGAGAATTGCATGATCAGACTGCTGCCAATGTGCGCTACCAAGGTCACCAGACTGCCTATGTAGCCAGGGCAGCCATCAGTCATTTCAGGGCCCCTTACAGCAAAAGCATGTGGCCTCCCAGCCCCTCACTTCTTCTTATCTTGCACCATATTAGCGGGCCCTTTTTTTTACAAGCGTGATCAGCGCCCCTGACAGAAGTACAGCCAATACTGCCCTTATGGCAGCAATGTATCTAGCTCTCAACTGAGCTACTACAGATAGTCCGGCTGCAACCGATATAGTACCTCACCAGAACAGCCGTCTATAGGGATTTGTCAGGCACCACGTCCTTAGCAACCAGTCTGTCTCCAATTACAGGATAAACTGGATTACAGGAGGGTCAGACATAACTTTATTTGAAACGTATGGATTGAATATGTCATCAGGTAATAGTATGAGATAATAATGGTTTACCTCCTCCAAGTCATCGGCCTCTTCTTTCTATGAAAAGAAATAGAAGAGAAGAAAATGTTAAACGGGTTAAATATAACATTAGCTGCGCATAAGCCTGATTTATGAAGAAAGTTCATCTGTTCTCTATGGAAAGAAAGGAAAGAAAAGACTGCCACTTAGTGGTAAAACCAGAAACTACAAGGTGCACTTTGGAGGTAATACAAGGCTATGTTCACACCAGTTGGTGCACGTGACAGCGCATTTAAACTACCCGACAAATATGCTCAACATAGGGCAAAAAATAGCTCTGAATGGAGATGGGATTTATCACAAGGTCGGATCCCTTTATCAAACCTCCTGGTTCATATGTCCTTGTTTTAACACACTTCAGCTGCTGGTTTGCTATATGGATCAAGAAAAAGGAATATATTAGAAGTGTTACAAGAATTTGTTTTAACCTATTTGACACTGACTTACTGTCCCTTAAAGGGAAAAAAATATATATTTTGCAGTACGTTGTGCAGAAGAAACATGGAAATCTGGTAACAAAAAAGGAGATGCAACACAAATGTGCAAGACCTTTATACAAGGATTTGAATGCTTGAATAGGCCTCTGTTTGATTCAACGGCAATCAGAAAGAATTGCCAAAATATTCGGGATTTGGTATGTTGCAAACTTAAATCCTATTAACAGTCTATGGGGGAAATTCTGAAAGTGTTTTCTGAGCTCTGGAAAGCAACTTTAGAAGCCAAAGGCTTCCAAATTGTAAGGGGTTAGGGTTAACCCAAACCAAAATCATCCCTAAACCTATCCTTAATCCTAACCCAAAAATCACCCGTTAACCTAACCTAAAAGGGGTTTTGTGGGACTATCTTTATATTTGTTGAAGAGATCACAACTTAATTATACTGACATTTGTAATTGATGCTCATTAATTTTTTTTTAACCTGTTTTGCTCTGCAAGACCAGGCAGAGAGCCCTTTACTGTGACAAAACGTGATGACAGTGATGACAAATCATTGATTGATGATTTTAGTGATGACAAAACGTCCGTAGACTCAGAAGCAAAGCCATGTGAACACTGGACGTCACATGGTATGCAGGAAGTAGGAAGAAAGGGTTCTTCCTACTTACCATGTGTCGTCCAGGCTTTGCTTCTGAGTCTATGGACGTTTTGTAATCACTCAGTGGCTATGCTATGAAGCCAGGCTTAGCTCAGAAACACACAGTGGGTGTGACCTGAGCAGAGAAGAGCTGACGAGAGAGAGAGACACAGAGAGAGACAGAGAGAGAGAGAGAGAGAGAGAGAGAGAATGAGAGATAATGTTGATGATGTTAATGTTACCACACCTCTAAACCAACCTGTATAAAAAACTTGTATGCATTAACCAAAATAAAGGATTTTGTCTCTGAAAACAACCTGATGTCAGCAGCCAATATTCCCTGACTTATGCGCATACGTCCATCCTTCTATTAATTTGGAAACCGCACAATGAGGACTAAGTTGCAGGTTTATAGCAGCAACATATATACATGTATAAATGTCGGAGATGGAAACACTCTTATAACAAAGCTGCCCCAGTAACAATGCCATCAAATCTAGCCAACCACAAGCTCCCAAAACATTTTATGAATTATCTCCGTAATAGACAAGAGGCCTCATTTATCAAACCTGTCTAGTAGTAAAATCGCCTTTGTTGACCATAGCAACCAATCAGAGCTCAGCTTTCATTTTGTTTACTGCTCTGCAAAAATTAGAGCTGAACTCAGATTGGTTGCTATGAGCAACAGAGATAGTCTTCGGGTATGTTCACACAGCTGATTTTGACGCCGTTTTTGAAGCGGTTTTCAGCGTGTTTCCGCTCCCAGAACAGCATCAAAACCTCACCTGAAACACGCTTCTTCAGAAGAGGTTTTAGATGCGTTTCTCAGCCCATTTTTGGCCGAGGTTTTGGGTGAGGTTTTGGACAAGGTTTTCAACACTGTTTTCACCGATACACATCAATAGCCAGGTCAAAAAACACGCCGAAAAACGCATCAAGAAACGTGCCTAAAACACACTTCAAGAATTGACATGACACTTTTTTCAGCGAATAAAACAGCTTCCAGGAAAGCGCGTAAAAACCTCGTCGTCCATGAACCACAACGCTGTTTTAAATAGGAATACATTAAATGAACTAGGGGCATTTGAGGCGTTTTGGATGCTGTTTTGGGCGCTGAAACGCTCAGAAAAAACCACATCCAAAACAGCGTCCAAATAAGCCGTGTGAATGTACCCTTACTGATAGTTTTCATAAATGAGGCCCAATGTGTACAGCATGCCATGGGACAGCACCTTCTAAGTTCTATGGGCAGACGGCAGAGAGATCTCACATTGGCAGCACTGGTGCTTTCTTTTCAGGTGAGGAGTAATGCTCTTTGCAATACAAAGAGCCCCATGGATGGCTATGCTGTGTGCGTGGTCCTCTGTTAGCATACTCTTACTATATGCGCCATCAGAGCCAAGAGTGGCTGCTATTCTGCCTGTGGTCATCCTGCTCTAAACTGTCCGTGTCACAGGAAGCGTACCCCGCTTTTATACCGCCTCCAGTTCTTCTGGATGAGCTGTGCTGCCTCCTGTCTTCTCGCTTCTCCTCCACTGGAGGAGCTACTGGATCCCCGGCGTGAAGATGAACTGGATGTACTCCGTGCAGAGCAGGGGCGAGACCCATGTGGTTCCTTTTGCATCTAGGTAAAAATTTAACTTTTTATACATCCAATAAATATGTCTCTGGTTATCAGCAGAGTGATCTCTTAAAGTAATAAAACAAACATATTCATTCACCCTTATATCAAGGCTGCCTGGGATCCTGTATAACAGATGAGCTGTATTTATGGGCTGGTGTAAGACAGCTTGATATTTTGCATTGAAAAGAACCAGACAATCTGAAAAATGCAGATTATATAAAATGGATCCTCAACATACAATATTAACCGATTGTAGGACGACCATTGTATGAAACTATAACTATAGAAAATAGGTAACTGGTTCCGAAGCCCCAAAATGTCACCAACGTAACAAAAAAATGGGGATTAAAGAATATGAAGCAGATACTAATCAAGATAAAGTGCGTCCATCTATATAACATCAGAAAGAGCTGCTGGAAATCACTTTCTATTATGAAGACAGGAACTTCTAAGAGTCATGTACTTTATACACAACGTACCAGAAAAATAGAAAATAAGGCCCTCACTTGGTGCCCAAAGGAGCCGCTAAAACCGGGCACTGAAGAGCGTACAGGAATTAGCACCACACGTACTCACAGAGGTGCTACTAAACCAATCACTGCATGCACTGCACAAATATATGTAAGTCATAGGGGACATGTAGATCACACCGTACTGCACGGGGTGCTCAGACCTCCAATCACTCTGTCCCTCCTAAACTTTAAATCAGTACAGGATATGTAGTACTTACTGAAAGGGGGCCTACTAACCCCAACACTGCATGCATGCACTAAATATGTAAGACGACGGGCTTTTATACAATGAACTGTAGGGGGGCCTACTAACCCCCCCCAATCATATACCCCTCACAAATACATGAAGGCATCCATATGAGTACCGAAAGTACTGTAGAGAGGGCGCTACAGCCCCCAAATACTGCATACACCCACTATTACATTAAGAGCATACAGGACATGAGTACGCAATGTACTGAGAGGGAGTACAAACCCACTAATCATTGCATGCACCTCATAATACAGTAAGAGCATAAGGGACATTGTCCCATCTTGGACCATCCTGGGGTTCCTTAGCTCCTGGAAAGCAAAATGGCACTTGGACACATAACTTCTTTTGCAACTGGCCTCAGCCAGCCTTATTCAGGAGTATACAGTCATGGCCAAAAGTTTTGAGAAAGACACAATCTATATTTTCCCCCGATCCGTTTTCCTCTGGTTTTTTTTTGGGGTTTTCAGATGTTTTTATCACATACAAAATCAATGCAAACATATTATGATTAAAAAAAAACTTTTTTGACAGTTAGAATGAGTTAATGCAGCAAGTCAATATTTGCAGGTTGACCCTTCTTCAGGCCTCGCAATTTTCCCCGGGATGCTCTCATCAACTTTTGGACCAAATCCTTTTTCTGATGCCGCCATTTTGCACAAAACCCAAAGCTTTCATTTTGTCACAATTTGTTGGGTTTTTTTTTGTCCCCCCGTCTCTTAATGATTGACCCGAAGTTCTCAATGGGATTAAGATCTGGGGGGTTTTTCCCGGCCCCTGGGGCCCGAATCTCTATGTTTGTTCCCCGGGTCATTTAGGTACACCTTTTCTTTATGGGGAAGGGGCCCTCATGCTGGAAAAAAGGGATTGTTGATCACCAAAATCTCTTGACGGGTTGGGGGAAATTGCTCGGAGGGGATTCTGGACCATTCTTTATTCAGGATTGTTTTTAGGGAAGACTGTTTGAGAGCCTTCCCTTGGCTGAAAGCAAAACCCCCAAAAGAAGGTTTCTGGATGCTTTACAGTTGGGATGAGACAAGACGGGGGTATCGTCACCTTTTCTTCTCCGAACAACTGTTTTCCAGATGTTCCAAAAAATTCGGAAAGGGGGATTCATCGAGAAAATGACTTTACCCCTCCTCTGCATTCCACTCCCTGTACCTTTGGCAGAATATCAGTCTGTCCCTGATTTTTTTCGGGAGAAAATGGTTTCTTTGCTGCCCCCCTTGACACCAGGCCTTGCTCCACGAGTCTCCGCCTCACAGTGCGTGCAAAAGCCCTCACACCTGCCTGCTCCCATTCCGAGCAAGCTCGCACTGCTGGTACCCCCATTCCGAAGCTAAAACATTTTTAAGAGACGGTCCGGGCGTTGCGGGGTCTTTCTTGGGCGCCTGTACCTTTTTGGAAACAATGGAACCTCTCCCCTTAAACCTTGATGAGCGATAATTGTTGACTGAGGGCTCTTTTCCAGCTGCGATACTCTTCCCTGTTAGGCCAGTTTTGGCAGTGCAATGATACTGCACTTTTTCTTTAAGATAACCATTTTTAAAGAAAAAAACAATGACCCAAGACCCCCCTTTTAAATTTGTCCAGTGTTGTGATTCTTACTTAATCAGACAGATTGTCCCAGCCCTGTCCCCATGAACACCCACACCTGTGTTAAAGGGGGAAACACTGAAACGTGTTAGCTGGTCCTTTTTAAAGGGAGGCCCGCAAAGAAGTGGAAATTTTTTGGGGGAAAAAGTTCATTTTCAGGGAAATTGCTTTGCAATTAATTGCTGTTTTAAGCTGATTCCCCCTTTATAACATTTCTGGGTAATGCAAATTGCCATTAAAAAAACCCGATGCAGTAACTTTGTAAAAATTTAAAATTTGTATCATTCTAAAAACTTTTTTCCCCTGCTGTAACAATAAAGGGTTTAAACAAAAAAAAAATTTCAATTTTTAACACATTATACATATTTTTTTAAGGGAACACACCACCAACTATTATTAAGCCCCAGTACTTTTCCCGGGGGTTGGGGTGAAAAGGTTCTTTGGGAATATCCCAAAAAAAGGACATCATGGGAAAGTCCCCCCCTCGTTTCCGGAGGGGGTGGGCCAAGGGGGCTCCCGCCTTTATTACTTGCCACAACCCCCCAAATTTACCAGGTAAAACTAAATTTTACCTGTAATATTGTATTCCTGAATGGGAAAATGTATTTGCGTTCTCTCAGTCGATGAGGGCTTGTCTCTACATTTTCTACATAGTGAGGAACACGAACGAACCTTTTTTGCAGCTTTCCCAAACAGCAGCCTTTACGCTTTTCATTCCCAAAATGCTTTTAATCTTTTTTAATTTTTTTTTTAACCCTCTATTGATTTCTTCCCTGTTATATGAATCGAAACAAAGGGGGAAGGTTTTAATTTTTCAGGACGATCTCTACAAGAAATCAGGAGAACATATAAAAAAATCAAAACCGGGCCCCAACTAAATAAACCCATTTCCAACGGGAGGATTTGGGGGGGGGGGGCGGTGGTTTAAGCTTGCCACAGACATTACATTTCGTTTTTCCAAATTTTTGATCCCATTTTTCCAAATCTCCCCTCCCCAAGAAACAATTGATGTTAAAAGTCTGAATAAAGTTTGTCTATGGTAAGTAACAGCGTTCCATAAGACTAACAATTACTACAACAACGTCTCTAAAGGATTTTACAGAAAAAGAACCCCCCAAAAAAACGGTGCATGAATGGTGGCAAATTGATGTTTACCTAATTGGGTGCTATAATTTTAAAAGGCTTGTTAAAGAGATATTCTCACCTTAGATATTGAAAGCATCTGGATAGAATATGCCATCAAAGTCTGAAAGGTAGTGTTATCAGAGGTGGGACCCGCGCCTATCTCAGGAATGGGCCAATTTAAGTTTGGGCTCAGAACAGAAAGCCGATCCCACTTGCACACAATTCTCTGTTCTGTGGGAGTTCCCGATACAGGTGAGCGGTGTGTTCGGCTGTTCTCAGAACTCCCACAGAACAGAATGGAGAGTTGTGTGCAAGAGCAGTCGGCTTTCCATTCTGAGCCAAGACTTTCATTGGCCTGTTCCCGAGATAGGTAGTGGTCCCAGAGGTGGGACCTGCACCTTTGATGGCGTATCCTATCGATATATGATCAATTCCATGTTGGGAACACCTCTTTAAAACGGACCTGTGGCTGTTCCTGACACGTCTGTTTAGTAAATAATTGTTTTTGCCATGAAGTAATAACTCTATGGATCTTTCCTTAGACCTCTGTGTTGTGCTGTTTCTCTGTTATTCCTCCTAGAAACTCATCACCAATCTGTCAGCTGGGTGTTGTCAATTGGGGGGCTGTCCCTGCATTGTCTGACATTACCCAATCAATGCTGGCAGAGTGTGTGCAGGACACACCCCTTGAAAACTGAAATGGTAAGGGTATGTTCACATGGCACAGGACAAATACCGGTCGGTTTACCTGACTGATATTAGCACTGTTTTCGGGCCGTGCACACGGCCGCCGGGGGACGGCTTTTCTCCGCGGTTTGCGGAGAATGAACATGTTCTATGTTTTTCGGACGGCTGGTGGTCTGAAAAATCGCCGGGCGGTTTTTCCATTAAAGGGGATTTGCCGAGACAAAGATTCTTACCTCTCTGCTTAGCACAGGCAGAATGTCAACAAATCACGCTGAGTCATGAAGCTGCAGGGGAGAGAGGGTGGGGGCCAGTGAGGAGTGAGGAATCCAAAGGGAGCGTCTCAAAACTTAAGGAAATAATAAAACAGTACAAAAGTGGATTCTCAATACAGCAAGACAGCCTCAGGGCTGCACTGTCAGGAGGAGCCTTATTGCTAAGAAGCTAATGTAAACAAATCACGGAACTGAAAGAGAGAAGAGACGCACACAGCCAGAGCACGGGAGCTGCATAAGGGATCCTGTGACATGTTCAAATCAAATAATTTAAAACTATAAAAATTGTGGGTTCTGTGTACAAAAAGGGCAAACAGCTTTTCTACACAGCAGCTTGAAAGCTTCTTCATTTTTCTCTGTCATCAGATAAAGCAGGGATCTAATCCCTCTACAAACTAGTTTATTCTGTATACAAAAGAAAACATAAATTTCTTTCCCCGTGCCCTTTAAAAAATTCTGCAGCTCAGGTCTCATCAATAAGAAGTGGACTGCGCAACCCGGGCCCCAGCTCTTGTCCCTCTTGTTCCCCGGTTGATCTAATAGAAGCTTTTAAGTAACCCGGGCTTTAAGGAAGGGCTGTAGCTCCTCAGGCCCGCAATTTTTTTATTCCCCCCAAATTTTTTATAAAAGGGGAAAATTTAAAAAACCCCTTTTGGAGGATCCCCCGCAAAATTAAAATCGTGGCAAAACCCCTTAAGGGCCGTTTAAAAGTTTTTCAGGGCCGGGGTTTTTACCGGTTTTCAAAACTGAAACCAGCTGAAAAAACCCTTTCTGTGGGGACATTTCAAGGGAAAGTTTACAAATTCGTGTTCTGCCCTGTGAACCCTGCGTTCCCCTTAAAATGCGTGTTTTTGGGTCCGTCCCATCGGACCCAAACACTTTAAATAACAATTTGCCAAATTGGGTTTTTTAAAATTTCTTTCCATCAATGATTACCCATGCTTTTTTCTTTAAAAGCTCTTTCCCGAACTGTTTTTAAAGAACTGACAATTCTTTATCGAAAGACAAATTTGACCCCCAATTTTAAAACCATAGGGTTTCGATCCGCTGCAAACCAAAAACCCGGAAACCTTCGTGTTAGATTCCTTTTTGGGGTCCGACTGACGCTGCATTTTTGGATGGATTTTCGAAACCAAAAAAAGGGCCCTGTGAACATACCCTTTTAACCCCGCTGAAAAAACGATATGGGAAATTTTTAGGAAGAATTTAAAAGAAGAAAAAAAAAAAAGCACAACACAGGGGTTATAAGGAAATGCTCCAGAGTTGTCATTTCATGGAGAACATTACAAAACAGACAGTTTTGGGGGAGGTCACATTCTCCTTTTGCTAAACCAAAAACTGGATGACTGATTTTCATTAGTTCCCCCCAATCAAAAGATCGCTTTGAGTTTAAATTTTCCCTGCCCCCCAAAAAAAAAAAAAAAAAAAAAAAAAAAAAAAAAGGCTTTCAGGGGGCCCGACAGCCAAAAGACCAGCACTCATAAAACCCCTTTCCAAACCCCCCCTTTTTGCTCCATACACTATGTAGTCAAACCCCAAAAATTTCCTTTCACACCAATAACCTGGAAAACCCTTTAAAACCCCCCATAGGGGGTAAAAAGTTTTGCACTTCCTAAGCATTTACCCTCTCAACTTTTTTGGATCCCTTTTAGTCTTCAGGGTGTTTTCTCGGGGTTCAGACTTTTCCTGCTGCAGTTTTTTAAAGTTGGCTCTGTAGGAAATAACATGGGCATAATCAAACTCAAAGAAAACCCCCGGGACAGAGAAACCCCCAATCACAAAAAAAAAATCTTTTTGCTTACTCCTTTGTGCCCAGTTGTTCCTGTGAAGCTGCTCGATCTTCTTTTATCTTCGGGGGACCAGGTTCCTCAAAACCCCACATTTTTCTTGAGGGTTTAGGTTTCTGACTAAAAAGAACCAACCTCCCTGACTGGAGGAAGGTGCTCCTATTACTTGTGCTGACTTGCTCTGCTCTATAGAGGACTTCTGCACGCTTTCCAATTTCTGTAAACATACAGAATAGGGCAAATGGTGTGAAGACTTTGTCTAAAAATTGGTTATTGGGATCTTAAAAATATCTACAGAGGATATGCCATAAATGTCCAATAGATGTGGGTACCTCCTGTAGAACCTGCACCTACCTCTGCAACAGGGGTTCCTCCAAACTTGTCCCGACTGGTTAGTTGGTTCCCCTCCAGTTTATATGGGGGAATAAATGTAGAGGTGGCTACACATGCGCGTTTCTCTCCATTTAGCTCTATGGTGGTTCCCCTTACCAGGCAGGACAGGGGTGGGACCCACATATATAAGACATTTATGGAATTTAGGCTGGGCTCACACATTGGGTGACATGTATGATTTTTGTCGCCCAGGCGACAACTTTTATGCACATAAAAATAGCCTAGATTGTGCCCGATTTGTGAACCCGTTCTACTGCGGGTCATAAATCAGGCGCATTCTAGCACTTGTTACGACATTTCTGGCTCAGGTAAACCACTTTGAAAGTGGTCCACCTGTTCCAGCTGTAATGCGCCCAGAAATGCCGTAACGAAGCTATAAATCTATAGCTTCATACGGTTCTAGCACGCCCCGCCTCTCCTTGATCCGAGGCGCATTACAAAGTGCCGCTTGCGCTTTGTAATGCGCCCAGGAGTGGCGTGCGGGAAGGATTTCAGCGCAGCGAACGGGGGCTGCACCTGATATCAAACTGAAAAGACGGCAGATATCTGGCGCAGCCCCGTTCATATATGCCGCCCATTGTGCTTTTGTTGTGTTTTCTCAACTGCATCAACAATGCACACATTTTTTAGCATGCAAGTGTTTTTGGAATAAATTTAAAGGGAATAGGTCATCAAAAATTACTTATTGTTTAACATTTTGTTTTTATGTTTAACACATTAAGAATTTTTGGCTATTTTTTTAATTTTCCATATCACTTTCAATATTTTTTTAAAAAAATCTTAAATCCTGTAGTTTTCACTCTGGCCACATTGGTGTCACCTTTCAGTGTAACCCTGCTTGTACTGATAATGAACAGACTACTAAAAATCTTCCTCTAAAGAACAGGAAGTGTCAGACTATTTTTGGTGCGTTCAAAAACATAATGTGTGAACCCAGCTTTAGGTTGAACAATTTCCTAATGCAGTAAACCTCCTTTAATCTTAAGTAATGAAGCCAGATAGGTGTTTGGTTTTTGTTTATTCTGGATTATTAGACAGTCAAAATATGGGGCATTCAGTCATAGGTATCCATTGGATATAAACATAAGTTAAGTAATTTGGGGGTCCGAATCAGGACAAGGAGAATAGGGGCTCATTTGTGTCAATTAAAATGCCCAATGGTGTCCAAGAAAGGTAAGAGTAATGAGAAGTACAGAGCAGGCTCAGCATATGTGCTGCTCCCTCCCCTAACATCCTAGGGAGTAAACAGGAACATCCAGGTTTGAGCGTATCCCAATTTAACTTGAGACTACAATGGAGAAAGCCATGCCCCTTACCTATTGGCGAATTGGTGAACAAAACATTTCGCTACCTTCCTGACTCACCTTTTCCAATTCAGAAATCTTCCTCACAAGTCTCTGTTTGCTCCACTCGCTGTAATCTAGGGGAAAAAAACCAAAAAGCAAACAGCTAAATGTAATGACAAAATCTTAGGACTGGTATAAACACATTAGTGTTTTGCCCTCAGTTTCATGGTTTCAGCCCTAAAAACCAAAAATGAGACAAAGACAGAAGGCAAGAAAATTTTGCAAGAATTTATGTATAAGATGCAAAAAAAAAAAATACCCCACTGAATTCTTTCCATATATTAAATTAAAGGGGTTGTCCCACTACATTGATGCATGTTACCTCAGTTCTGTTTTCTTGGTTTCATTTTAAATTCAGGGGCGTGGTCACTGGCTTCCACTAGGCTGCAGTAGAAGCCAGGTCTGTAGCTATAGCAACCAGTGCTGGCAGCCTATCAGGAGAGATCAAACGGGTCTGAAAGCTATAGCGACCTGAGGACTGATGCATCCCATACAAGAGGGGAATATCTCAGAATAGGTAGGACACTTTTAATGGACACATATTGCAAAGTGACTTGTTTTGCAGGATCTTTAATATAAAAAAAAATCCTTTTAGTGAGACAACCCCTTTAATATCAATGCATGTCACCATGTCCTCTAAATACTGGGATAATACTGCAGTAGTGGAGAATTTGCAAAAAGTAGGCTGCAAATCTGCACAAAGCAATCACTTAAAGTGATTGTCCGCTTCATTTTTTTTATTTATTTAAGTTAAAGGGGTTGTCTCACTGCAAGGATTGCTTTTTATGTTAAAGATCTCGCAAAAACAAGTCACTTTGCAATATATTCCCTTTTAAACAGTTTTTTACCAAATTTCCTAGTACCTCTTTTGTAGGGGCTGCATGACCCTTGGTCGCATAACACAGACCTTTTTGATCTCTCCTATGGGCTGCCAGTGCGGGTCGCTATTGCTACAGACCTGGCTTCTACTGCACCTATACAAGTCAAAAACACCCCTGAATTCAAAAGAAAACAAGAAAAAGAATGAGTGAAAAATCGATTAGTGGACAACCCCTTTAAGCTCATTATGCCAAAAGTAGTGTTTGATGACTTTATTAAATTTATGGTTATTTTTTCCTTTATTTATTTTTTTATTTCTAGGGGCCAAAAAATGAGGAGGTTCCATTTGCAATGTCACCCCTTTACAATAACAGTGGGTACGGCTACACTAGAGAAGCGCTGGCCTCCTGACTAGGGTGCATGCCCAGTAATTGTCTGCTTTGCAGGGTGCCAGTCAGGAGGCACTTTTGTACTGTAGCCGCCCACTGATCTCCCTGAATGAAACTTTACACTATACAAGGTAGTGAGACACTGCATTCAGGAAGAGCAGTGGCTGGCTACACGTTAGAAGCGCTGGCCTACTGCCTGACTACAGCACGCATGCGCAGCAGATGAGATTATCATGCATGCATGCTGATCAGGTCCAGTCGCCCACCGACTGGAGCAGTAAGGGATGAAGAACCTCATCATTTATGGTCATAAAAATAATATTGTAAATAATGTGAAAAGTCACAGACAAGAGGGTTACTAACCATATAAACAAATCACAGAAGGCAAAGTCTAACCCTAAATCTAAAATACAACCTTTATTAATACTCTTAAAAAATACCCAAAATACAAACGAACAGCCCAAAGGGTAAAAGGGGGGAAAAAAATGAAATGTACTCAAAAAAAAAAAAAGGGAATACAAATTTTAACTACCTTACTTTCCACTATTTTTTCTATCCAATAGGTGGGGAATCCCCCCCCCCAAAAAAGGGGGGGCCCCGCCTCTCGCGGCTCACCCAAAATCCACTTACTAAAACAGAAAATACATGCACTAAACATACCCTTCACCCTGTGAGGCGTGGGAAAACAAAAACCACTACATGCCCAGGGCGTCGCTAGGGGGTTTTTATCGGGGTCGGGGCCCCAATAAAACACCCGGGCCCCGGGGTCTCCCGGGGTCCGGCCCCTGCCCGGGGGGCTTGGGGGCCCCCGATGGGCCCCTTTAAACTGCATGTTTCCCTTCCCTGGGCGCCCTTTAGCTGGTGCTTCTCGGGCAGGGGAGCGACCCCTCCTTTCCCCCCAGGGCAGTGTCGGGCCCCCCCCGGTCCCACACAGCCGGGGGCCGGCCCCACGTGAGGCCCCCCCCCTGGCCCAGGCAGCGCCCCCCCGATGAAGTAAGTCTTGCGGCCTGCCCCCGTCCTCGGGGCACAAACGCGTCATAGGCCGTGGGGGCCCCAGGAGCTCCGGAGGACACGGGCTTTAAGAGGACAAAAATGGAGCGCGCTTTCCCCCGGGGAGTTTTAAAGGGGGTTTGAAATTTTTTATTTTTTTAACCCCTTTACCTGCCTCAGTGCCCCTATATTTCTGCCTTTTTGCCCCTATTAAAGCCTGCCTGTGGCCCCCTATTCCCCGCCTGGGCCCCCCATTTCCCCCGCCTGTGGCCCCCCAACACTGCCCCGGGGGCCCCCTTTTCCCTGCCCGGGCCCCCCCTATTTCCCCGCCTTTGGCCCCTTTTGCCCCCGCCTGTGGCCCCCAAATCCCCTTTCCTGTGCCCCTTTTTGGGCCCGTGTGGCCCCCCTTTTCCCCCCGCCTGTGGCCCCCTTTAATGCCCGGGGCCCCTTTATGCCTGCCTGTGGGCCCCCTAATTCTGGCCCGTGGCCCCCCTTTCTTCCCCCTTTGGCCCCCCTATCCCCCCCTGTGGCCCCCCCTATCCCCGCCTGTGGCCCCCAAAAATTTCCTGTGGGGCCCCATAGTGGGCCCGTGGCCCCCAAAAACCCCCCATTGGCCCCCCTTCCGGACCGTGGCCCCAAAAAAAAATCCCTTTCCTGGGGCCCCCCAAAAAATTTCCTGTGGGCCCATATTCCTGCCCCGTGGGCCCCCCCAATTCCCCGCATGTGGGCCCCCAAAAAAGCCTGCCTGTGGCCCCCATTTCCCTGCCTGGGGCCCCATATTGGCCTGTGCCCCCATATGCCCGCCTGTTGGGCCCCCTATTCCCGGGTGTGGCCCCCATATACTGCCCGTGCCCCCAATTTTCCCCCGCCTGTGGCCCCCCCTTTTCCCTCCCCGTGGCCCCCATTTACGCCCCGTGCCCCTATTTGCCCCGCCGTGCCCCCATAAGGGCCCGCCTGGGGCCCAACCATATACTTCCCCGTGGCCCCCCTTCCCTTCCCGGGGGCCCCCATATAATGGGCCCGTGGCCCCTATTTTTTGCCTTTTGCCCCCATAGCCTGCCCGGGGGCCCCAAATACTGCCTTTAGTGGCCCCCCTAAACTGCCGTCCCAAGAATGCCCCTATATAAACCTTTTGTGGCCCCTAATAACCTTTCCCCAGTGCCCCCATTTACTGCCTGTGGCTCCATATTTTGGCCTCGTTGCCCCTATTTAACCTGCCTTGGCCCCCCTATTTTTAAAAGCCTTGGGGCCCCCTATATACTGCCTTTGGCCCCATTTACCTGCCTGTTTGGCCCCCATAACCTCCTTGGCCCTTTTTTACCTGCCTGTGGGCCCCCTATTTCTGCCCCGTGGCCCAATTTTACTGCTTCAGTGCCCCCATTTTTTTTAACCGAGGGGGCTTTCTTTTAACCCTTTTAAATTTTGGAGTTCTGGGGAAAAGTGGGATTTAAGAAATTTTTTTGTCCAAATTTCCCCAGGGGAAAAGAGTATTTGGGCCCGGAAAACCCAAACACCTTTAAGGTGTGGAAAAACCCGGGATTTGGAGAAGAAAAGGGGAAAGTGACGACGCTGATCCCAAAAAAACGGTTTTCCCGTGATCACTAAAAAGAAAAAAAAGTTTAAACACTTAAAATGTCTGCAGAGCCAAAATACAACTATTTTTAAACCAAATATTTGGCCCCAAAGTTTTTTGGGGGGGGTAATAAATTTCTCTAGGGCCCTTTTCGTGGGTTTGTCACCCTGTGGGGGTTTTCTTCGGTTTTAGGGTTCCCGGCAGGATTTTTTGAGCCTTTTTGTAGTTTTGTTTGGGGGGTCTTGGTTTTTTTAGGGGGGTTTTTGTAAAAATCACTTGTCTGGTAATTTGCTCCATGTAGGTTTGGGGCTTTTGGGGAAATGTTTTTTTGGGGTTTTTTTCATATGGGAAAGGGGAAAGGGGGCTTGGGAAAAAATAAAATTTTTCATTTGGGGTTTTTTTTTTTCGTTCATTTACTGCTGGGGGAATGGACGGGATCTGTGGGGGATGTGCAGAAAATTAGTAAGGAAAAGAAGGTTTTTCCCTTGTTTAAAAAAAACCTTTCCCCAGTTCACAATGAAAGGGGGGAAAAAAATTTTTAAAGGGCCCCCGGGGACCCCGGGTGTTTTAGGACCCTAGCAACGCCCCGGACATGCCCCATTAACCCATTGGGGTTTTTTTTAAAATTTTTTTATTTATGGGAAATTTTTTTAAGAATATCTAATAAAGGTTGTATTTTAGATTTAGGGTTTTTTAAATTTGTCTTCTGGTTTTGTAAAATTAAAGGAAAACCCCAAAAAGGGGGTATTAAAAATGCAGCCGGTTTGGGAAAGGGGCCCCCCCACCTGGATTTTAAACGAGGGGTTTTACTTCTTTTTTTCTATTTCTGATGATACCCCAGCAGGACAAAACAGCCCTTTGTAAGGCAAACCCCAAAAATGTTTGGGGGATTTTAACCCCTTTTTCTGTAATGTTTGGTTACCCGGGGCCTTTGTCGTTCCAGATCAGCTTTCAGACTCTTGTTTTCCTCCTGTAACTCCCTTTACTTTTTAGGGGTTTAAAAATTTTCAGCTGCGTTCATGACTTTTTTGTCTCCTTAGGGAATCCTTTCTTTTTTGGAAGAGGGGCCCAAAGAAAACCTCTAAATTTTTTTACATGACTTATTCCAAAGAATGGGGGCTGTTTGGGAAAAAAAAACATTTAAGGAAAAATTTGGGCCAAAACCAGTCCAGTCAGGTGATATACAAGTTACCTGTGACTGTCCAATGTCAAGTGAACTATAACAGAGGTACTACAGCTAAAACATGCAGTTTTTCTTTCAGCAGGTTTAAAAAGGGGAAAAATGGTTCTGCAAAATATATAATTTTTCCCTATGTTTTTTTAATGTGTGGATTTTTTTTGCAGTGGAGTTGGGTTTTGAAAATTTTTTACTACTTGTTGGCTGTATACTTTTAAAAAGGGTTTTTTTTCTACAATGGGCATTTATTTATTTTTTTTTACGGGTAGGTTTATAAAAAATGAACCCCTGTTTTTTTTAAAGTTTAAAACCCCCCGGGGGGTTTTGATGGCCCCATTGAGAGCAGGATTTTTAAGAGGGAACGAAGCTTTGGGTCTTGTTTTTTAAAGGTTTTTAATTTTGATGAAGGATTTTTGAAGTTGGGAAAATTCTGCTTTTCCCCCGCCCCTAACCCGGTTTTTCAATTTCCCCTGTACAAAACCCTGTTTTCAAAAAAAAACCTTTTTCCCGCATGTCTTTTATGTGGATGAGGAATTTTTCTGTTTTTTAAGGAGAAAATTTTATTTGCTTTTTTACTCAGAAATCCTGCTCTAAAACATTTTCCCCCCATTTTTCCCAGAGCTCCAGTTCTCTCCCCCTACCCCTTTTTTTCCCCATAAACAAAAGAAGGGTCCTCTCTTCCCCTTTTCAAATAACCCCATTTATCCCCGAGCCAGCTTCTTTTCCTTTTTTATATAACCCCATAATCACTAACCTCAGCTTCTTTCCTTTTTCATATAAAACCCCATATAAACCCAGATCTCAGCTTTTTCTCCCTCCTTTATATTAAAACCCCATATATTTTAAAGAGCTCAGGCTTCTTTCTTTTTATCATTAACAATTTTATCACATACCCCAGCTTCCCTCCCCAATCATATAACCCTATATATCACAGAGCTCAGCTCCTCTCCTCTATCACATAACCCTATATATCAGAGCTCAGCTTCTCTCCCTCTATCATATAACCCTATATATCACAGAGCTCAGCTTCTCTCCTCTATCATATAACCCTATATATCACAGAGCTCAGCCTCTCTTCTCTATCATATAACCCTATATATCACAGAGCTCAGCTTCTCTCCTTCTATCATATAACCCTATATATCACAGAGCTCAGCTCCTCTCCTCTATCATATAACCCTATATATCACAGAGCTCAGCTCCTCTCCTCTATCATATAACCCTTTATATCACAGAGCTCAGCTCCTCTCCTCTATCATATAACCCTATATATCACAGAGCTCAGCTTCTCTCCTCTATCATATAATCCTATATATCACAGAGCTCAGCTTCTCTCCTCTATCATATAACCCTATATATCACAGAGCTCAGCTTCTCTCCTCTATCATATAATCCTATATATCACAGAGCTCAGCTTCTCTCCTCTATCATATAACCCTATATATCACAGAGCTCAGCTCCTCTCCTCTATCATATAACCCTATATATCACAGAGCTCAGCTCCTCTCCTCTATCATATAACCCTATATATCACAGAGCTCAGCTTCTCTCCTCTATCATATAATCCTATATATCACAGAGCTCAGCTTCTCTCCTGTATCATATAACCCTATATATCACAGAGCTCAGCTTCTCTCCTCTATCATATAACCCTATATATCACAGAGCTCAGCGTCTCTCCCTCTATCATATAACCCTATATATCACAGAGCTCAGCTTCTCTCCTCTATCATATAACCCTATGTATCACAGAGCTCAGCTCCTCTCCTCTATCATATAACCCTATATATCACAGAGCTCAGCTCCTCTCCTCTATCATATAACCCTATATATCACAGAGCTCAGCTCCTCTCCTCTATCATATAACCCTATATATCACAGAGCTCAACTCCTCTCCTCTATCATATAATCCTATATATCACAGAGCTCAGCTCCTCTCCTCTATCATATAACCCTATATATTACAGAGCTCACCTCCTCTCCCTCTATCATATAGCTCTATATATCACAGAGCTCAGCTCCTCTCCTCTATCATATAACCCTATACATCACAGAGCTCAGCTTCCCTCTATCATATAACCCTATATATCACAGAGCTCAGCTCCTCTCCCTCTATCATATAACCCTACATATTTTAAGACTAATTGACAGGTTAAATATTAATTTTTAGGGAAGGTTCCTCCAACAGGTGGCACTAAAACAGTCTGCTTTCTTCTGGAGCAGAGCTATTGTGTATACCTTTCTGCAAGGAGCATTGCATGTTAACCTCCCTATGCCAGCTGTCGGTCTTCACAAGGAGAAACAGTGCCCTCCTAACAGCTACAAATTTTGAGTACGCTCTTGCCATTTTGTCACAGACATAAGATATTCATCACTCTATTTACCGACCTTTGTTGTGCAGCTTCTGCTTGTGCTAACAGCATCTGTAGCCTCTGAATCTGTTGATTTCACACAAAATGTAAATCACAATTAACCTTCTTCATGTTGATAATAACATACACTGTCCCCCAAGCATCGACTTTGGAGACACATTTTGCTGGAGAGGAAATTGTGGATGTTTAGGCCTAAACTTATGTTTTGTTCATAGATCATTATGGACATATCGCTTCCAGAGACATGCACACAAGCAGGGGAAATCAAATGCAAAAGTTAGCAAGAGAATTCAAAGAGGTCCCTTAGCGCTCAGCAGGAATGAAGAAAACCAACTATTTGATTTAAAGTTGGTTTATTGTAGCATAAAAGGTGCAGGGCTTTTTTTGCATTTGATTTCCCCTGCTTGTGAACATTTGACCAGAGTCCGGAGTGACTGCGTGAACAGAGGACCTTCGGCTGGCTGATGCAGGTTTTGGAGAGAGCCGTGGGATTATTCTTCCATACGTGTATATGAGCTGTAACATTTGTGCAGCTCAATAAGGTGAGCTTCGCTCTATACAGCAACTAGCTCTGTTGTTTTAAAAGTTATGCGCATTGCGCCTTTTGTCTGCTTTTTTCTCCGAGGATCATTTTGTGACGAGAACCGGGGGATCATTGAAATTCCAGAGACATGTAGTGTTAAAAATAACTAAGGCCTGGGTCACATCTCCATTGCAAATTCCATCGGGAATGACAGAAAAAAATAGTGCAGCAGGCTAGGACAGAAACCGGGGAAATCTGTGTCTGCTATAAAACAGTCCATTTACATTCCTGCAATGGAGTTTCTGAACGGAGCCTCTGACGCGCATGTGAACCAGGCCTTATGCCTGTAGGTTAGTGTGGGCAGTACTGTGAAGAGACAATGTCCAGCTTTACCGTCTGTCATCAGGACTCACCTCTTCGTAGTAGGTCTCCATAGCTACCCTCATCTCTTCCAGACTGGTTGCTTTTAGCTCCGTCTGGAGCTTGCTAGGAAAACACAAAGGTACAAATAATATTTAATTACACAACAGGACACATTATAAGTTCACATACAAACATTTATAACTGATCAAACACTGGCTATCATACTCTGTAGGAAATGTAGCTTGTAACTTTTTTGAGGTTTTAGACCACTGAACCTCAATGTGTGGCTCTCTTGATGTTGTTCTCCCAACAGTATTGCTATACCCAGACAGCTACTGATTGAGGTTCATTGAAGCTGATTATATCTTACAGCTTCAGGGTTTTGGATTTTTTTGTTATGTGGAAAAAAAAATTTTTGGAACTGGACGCAAATTGGATGCAATTGGGCTGATCTTTGCCAGAATCAGAGGAGTAGATCGCCTCTGTTAAGTAATAATCCTTGGCAGAAATCCAAGGTTTTGCCTGGGATTTCTGCTTAGGATTACATGTCACATTTTCTGATAGTAAAAGTCTGAGCTGTGAACCCAGTTTAAGGGTATGTTCACACGGCATCTTTGGGGTGTATAGCGCTGCTACTTGCCGGTTGTTTTAGAAGTACGGGCTGGCCAGCTTCTAAAATGACATCAATTATCCATAGCCTTTTCTTACCAAGTTCACTGAGTATAGCTAAACACGGTTCAAATAACAGGGATCTCCATTCCCACAAGTACTCGGCAATATATAGACATAGAACTGGGAAAGTAAAACATAAGTTCCTTTAATAAATTCTTCTTAAAAAACAGACATTAACCTGTTATTCACAGTATGTCCATATGTATCAATATGAAAGGCTAATACTCAGCATTTTAGTTGCGGCGCGGCATGCCATTCAATGTCCATCCATGGCGCCGCTCCCAAGGCAGGTGAGCGAGGAGACGCCGAAAAATGAGCTGGACAGAGCGTATCTTGTGGACGTTTCGGGAATAGCTCCTCCCCTTCCTCAAGCACCTCGATTACAGGTATTGGCCCTTCTTAAATACAAAAGTTAAAAACCAATCAGCATCTTTCTAGCAGGATCATTGGGACCTATAGAAACACCTTTAAATTCAAGTTTTCATTTAACCCTTTTGGAGACAGGGACTCCAGGGTAACTATCCAATATGCTTGATAAACAAAAAGAGTACCTGGATATCGATAGCGTCTCCTTGCTCACCCACTTTGGGAGCGGCGCCATGGATGGACATTGAACGGCGTGCTATGCCGCAACTAGAATGCTGAGTATAAGTCTTTCATATTGATACATATGGACATACTGTGCATAACAGGTTAATTAAAATGCTCTGTGCCGACTCCCCTAGACTTTCACTTTCCCCATGTTACTTCTTTCTCCCGGCGCGTAAAACGCATCGGGGGAAATGGCAGTTAATCATAGCACTCAATTAGAGCTATGAATTACCGTATTTTCGGAGCATAATTTGGGCGTATTGCAGCACAATACCGCGCCAAAATATGCCCTGGAAATACGGCGTGTGAGCGTAGCCTAATAACAGGAAATAACATATTCATTAAGATAGACATTGCTGTATATCATACCTTAAGGCATTATCTTTCTCTTTACATTGCTTTTCCAACTTTAAGATCTTCTGTTTGAGATTATTCACTATCTGCAATGAAGAGAAAACTAAAATGTCATGCAAAGCTTGGTGATATTTAAGTGAAATATGGATTATGACTATTTTTGCATATTTAGCACTTCTTAAAAGGCTGTGTAACCCTGCGTATCAGTGCACTATTATATTTCATAGTGTGCGAGTCAAGGACATGCACTGTTCACAACTCAAATAAATCCAATGTGTATTTCTGTAGCAGAAATCTAAGTTTTGACTTTAAGATTCCTGCTGTGGATTTGCAATCTGTATGAGCCCCATTGTCATTCAATGTGGCTATTTCTCAGATTTTCCACAAGAAATGCATGGAAAAAAACTAGGATGTAGCTTATTTCTGTGGCGGATTTTTTGACACAAAAGCCCACACTGAAAACCTTAATGTGAACAGGGTTATGCATTGTCGTCAGATCTGATGCAGATTTTGGGGCAGAATCTGCATGGAAATCTGTCAATTTCCAAATTGTGTGAATAGATTCTATTCTATTCTTTACACAGTGCCGTTTTCCGCCATTCTTTTTTAAAAGCAACATGCATATTCAGTGTTGCCTTTTTACGTTATTTTTTTTTTTTTTCATTTTTTGCAATTTTGCACATGCTCTTCTGCTTGCCTAGAGAAGTGTATGGAGAAAACGTCAGAAAAATGCCATTCCCAGATCAAGAGGAAAGGTAGGTGTGTGTGTGTAGGCCAGGGGTGTCAAACTGCGGCCCTCCAGCTGTTGGGAAAATACAACTCCCATCATGCCCCCTGTTATAGATTATATAAATGCATCATGGGAGTTGTAGTTTCCCAACAGCTGGAGGGCCGCAGTTTGACACGTGTGGTGTAGGCGGAGAATAACACATTAAAAACACCATGAAATATACACAAAAAGCATGGCATTTTGCAGAGATACTCTATGTGTAAATACAGCCTTACTGCTGAGGAAAAGCATGTACAATAGGCTTTATATAAACTGTCTAGCTGTAAGACTGTCTTTGTTGCCCATAGCAACCAATCAGAGCTCGGCTTTTATTCTATATAGCGCTCTGGAAAAATAAAAGCTGTGCTCTGATTGGTTACTATGGGCGACAAAAACAGTCTTACTACTAGACAGTTTTCATACATAAGACACAATGTATATTTCATTATGTCAAGTGATAGCCACAACAGAGCATCATGTAATGGATGTATCATGCTCTTCATACTGGGATGTTGCAGCGGTGGCATGACACTACCCTGACATAACTTTTGCCCCTTGACCTGCTTTATAAATTCTATTAAATATACGTATTTACTTACCAAACTGCTATCGCTTCTTTTGTCCACCAGGCTCCTTGCAAACTCTGAACTCTGTAGTTGAGAAACAGTGATTATTTTTCTTACTACGTCAGGCAGACCAGTATTTGCAGGTAAATATGTCTACACACTCTGCCCCACCACTCAGCTTTGTGGCATCACAGTAGCATTCACTCATATGGGTTTTGCCATCATTGGATTTTCAAGTGCAGCCGAGCTGTTGCATTCAGTTGTACTCGGAAATCCCATTAAAATGAATGAAGAGGGGTTGTACCTGCACAGTCACCTCCATTCAGAACAGGGAGTTTCAAGGGCCCATTCTAGAGATAGGTGCGGTTCCCACTTCTGGGACCTGCACCTACAGTTGAAGCCAGAAGTTTCCATACACTATATAACAAGCCCCATCTGCAGGTTTTTCTCACTATCTGACATGAAATCAGAATAAACCTTCCCCGTTTTAGGTCAATTAGGAACCAAAATTATTTATAATTTTTAAGGCATTTTTATTACTTTCTGCAAATTCAAAAGTTTACATACTCTTGGATTACTCTGCCTTTAAACAATTTGGAACAGCACATATGATGATGTCAGGTCTTTGGAAGCTCTATTGGCAACATCTGAGTTAATTAGAGACACACCTGTGGGTGTATTTTTTATTGCACAGCAGAAACACACTGCTTCTGCGTGTAACATCATGGGAAAGTCTAAAGACATTAGCTGAGATATCAGAAAGAGAATTGTGGACTTGCACGCCTGGTTCATCCTTGGGTGCAATTTCCAGATACCTGAAGATGCCTTGTTCATCTGTACAAAAAATTATATACAAGTACAAACAAGATGGGAATGTTCAGCCATTGTACCACTCAGGAAGGAGACGGGTTCTGTGGCTCAGAGATGACCGTGCGATGGTCTGACATGTGCAAAACAAACCCAAGAACAAAAGCAAAAGACCTTGTGAAGATGCTGACGGAAGCTGGTAAGATTGTGTCATTATCCACAGTGAAACTAGTACTATATCAACATGGGCTGAAAGGCCACTCTGCCAGGAAGAAACCATTACTCCAAAAGAAACATATAAAAGCCAGGATTACCGTTTGCAAATGCACAGGTACAAAGACCTACATTTTAGGAGGCATGTCCTGTGGTCTGACGAAATTAAAATTGAACTGCTCGGCTATAATGACCATCGTTACATTTGGAGGAAAAAGGGAAGCCTGAGAACACCATCCCAACTATGAAACACGAGGGTGGCAGCATCATGTTGTGGGGTTGTTTTGCTGCAGGAGGGACTGGTGCACTTCACAAAATAGATGGCATCATGAGGAAAGAAGATTATGTGGCAATACTGAAGCAACATCTCAAGACATCAGCCAGGAAGTTAAAGCTTGGGTGGAAATGGGTCTTCCAAATGGACAATGCCCTGAAGCTGCTGCCAAACTGGTTATAAAGTGGCTTAAGGAGAACCAAGTCAATGTTTTGGAGTGGCCATCACAAAGCCCTGATCTCAATCCTATTGAAAATTTATGGGCAAAGCTGAAAAGGCAGGTGTGAGCAAGGTGACCTCCAAACATGGCTCAGTTACACCAGTTCTGTCAGGAGGAATGGGCCAAAATTCCTACCAACTATTGTGAGAAGCTTGTGGAAGGATCCAAAGTGTTTGACCCAAGTCATACAGTGTAAGGGCATTGATACCAAATACTAATGAAGTGTATGGAAACTTTTGACTTTGCAGAAAGTAATAAAAATCTCTCATTATTCTGGCATTTGGCAAATATAAATATTTTCGGTTCCTAATTGACCTAAAACGGGGAAGGTTTATTCTGATTTCATGTCAGACAGAAAAACATGCAGATGTGTCTTTTTATATAGTGGATGGAAACTTCTGGTTTCAACTGCATACGCCATTAATGTCTATGATGATAAAACCCCTATAAGCAGCAGATGAACCTCCTGGACACTGTGACACTAGTGCCACTTTTTGTGATAAAAGGCAGCCATATTTTACTTATCTCACATTACCTCTTTACACAATTACAGATTGCATGGGAAAAACAAACAAAGCAAGCTGAACGGGTCTAAACATCTTTAGTAGCTGTCGACTGAATGCATGTCCAGCCATTAGTTATTCCTCTGGGTCAGTTAGCTTCTTCTGCCGAGATCAGTGGGTTTGAACAATTTTTCTTTAAAGAGGTTGTCTCACTATAAAGATTAGCTTTCAACATGTAGGGAATTGTAAATGAAGACTTTTTCCAATTATATTGCTTTGCTTATTTTGGTTTGTTGAGTACATAAGAAAGATTTTATCTGCTCTGAATGCACATAGGTCGGCATCTGAGAGCAGGGAGTGACCATAGGTCGGACTGCCGGCAGCCCGAGAGCACAGTGTTTTATCTCTAATAATTAACTATCTCTAATTACTTGTTAACGTTGAGCTCTAAAGCTCTCTGAGGTATAGATAAGATCTCCTACTCTGGTGTCAGTGCAATTAGAAGAGCTGTGAATACAGAGCTGAAATGCTAATCACTGTTATAGAACCACCCACATCCTGACCAGGGAGAATGCATGAATGTAAAACTTCCCTTGGTCCTGAAACAGCATGGTGAGACAACCCCTTTAACATGTAGAGGGCTTAAAGGGGGTTATCTCACTACACTGATTCATCTTACCTCAGTCCTGTTTTCTTGGTTTCACTTTGAATTCAGGGGCGTGTTTACTGGCTTCTACTAGGCTGCAGTAGAAGCCAAGTCTGTAGCTATAGCAACCAGCGCTGGCAGACTATCATGAGAGATTGAACAGGACTGTAGCTATAGCGACCTGAGGAGCTGATGCAGCCCATACAAGAGGCGATATCTCAGAATAGGTAGGACACAGTTAATGGACAGTTAATATTGCAAAGTGACTTGTTTTTGCAAGATCTTTAACATAAAAAGCAATCCTTGTAGTGAGACAACCCCTTTAAGGGAGTTTTGCCATATCGCAAAAGCCTTTTGAGGCCAGCATGGAGCTTGAGGACATGGCCTTGGGGAAGGGGGAGATGGCTGCACTTATTCAGCTTTCCCCATTCAGGTCTATTGCTCAGTTGTATTTGGAAATACTAAAGAAATGAATAGGGAGAACTGCACAAGCTGGCTCGTAATGAGCTGGCCTCAGAAGGGATTCTGTAAGAAGGCAAAACCCCTTTAATGGTTCAGATAAATTAATAGTAAAGCAGCTTTCTCTACTCTGTAGCTTTGAATCATTATAGTTACAATTCCCAAGATCCCTTGAAAGCGTGTTCCCTTTCACATATTTATGGCATGTCTGATAGATGCAGGTTCTACCTCTTTCTTAAGAACGGGCCCCTGAAAGTCTCTGTCCAACATGAAGAGCCGGTCACACTTGTACCCTACTCTCCATTCTGTTCTATGGGAGTTCTGAGTACAGCTGACCCACAACTACAGTAACAGAAATCTGTGGCATAGCCTATGGACAGGCCATAAATGTCTGAGATGAAAACACCCCTTTAAGGCTGCATGTGGGATGTTGTAGTTTTGTAACAGTAAGGGTATGTTCACATGATGTACTGCGGCGCGTACAGTACATTGTGTGTTTCGGGAGCTTGCGCTGGTCACCGCGTATTCCCACGGCGTAGGGGGGCATACATTACTCACGGTGTGTAATCACCGCATAATTAACATGTCACTTATCTCCCCGCGCAAACAATACGATCGTATTGTACGAGCGGGGACAGGAGGCGTAATTAAATAAATTATGGCTTTGTTTGCACTTACCGCTGGATCCATCATCTTTACTTGAATTATATGAGAACTGTGGATTACCGTAATTATGAGGCGCATTTCCCCACGTATTAAGCGCAGTACGCCGTGAAATATGCAGCGAAATGCACCCCAAAATAAGCCGCGTGAACATACCCTTAAAGCCCACTGCAGTAAAGGATCAGGAGTAATGTCTCCTAACTCTGTATAAAACTTCCTCTGGAGGGATCCAGCAGCTGCTCAATCTGTCGGTCTTTTCTGTTGTTCTCTTCCTCCAATCTCCTGAGCTTTGTCTTCATTATATCTGCTTCTGATTTCTGAGCTTGTAACGTCTGGAGCAAGGAAATAATAAATACATCACAAAATAAAATTTTAAAAAAATCAACCAACTTAAAATGAGTTTTCTTTTCCAAATATATTAAACAATACAATTATCACGATCTGAATGCAAATGGAAATCCCTCAGTCTCTCAATTTTTTTTTTTTGGGGGGGGTGATTTATTTTCAATTTTTTTAACCAGTTTTTTTTTCTCAATGATGGTACTTTTTATGCTGGGTGTCAACCACTACAAACCATTGCCACAGCAGTGTTAATACGGTTTTCACACAGCTTTTCAGAGCCCCTGAATTGCAGGTTATACTTCTGGAACTGTAATCATAAACCAGGAAGATGAGGACGCAGTTAGAAGATAGGAGAGTGTCTGAGAAGGTGCACAGTTTTTGGCTTAAAGGGCTAGCCCTCTCATTGTTCTGAACATTTTGTAGCAACAGTGCCTGGTACTGCACCTTACCACAGTTTAGCCCCATTCTACTAAATGGGACAGAGTTTGTGTAGTACCAGGCACATCCCCCCTACAAAACACACAAAGCTCAAAACAGGTAATGTCTGTGTGTGAAGACTTGTTTTCCTTGATCGTGCCACCGAAACTAAAATATATTCTAAAAGGCTCATAGGAAATAAGCCAGGGCTCTGTAGTGCCACCTATTAGCTTAAGCGTTCCTCATCCGATTCACTGAGCCTTGCACTGTGAAAGAGATTAAAGGGGTTGTCTCACTCCAAGGATTGCTTTTTATGCTGATGAGGGTGTTGCCCCTCATCAATGCAGAGTAGAACTTACTGGCTGTCTAGGTTAGAGGTAATAAACTCAAAAGGGGTAAGGTTTCTCATAAGGGAGAGGCACCATGTAGGTCTGTGGAGACTTATTAGCCTTGATTGCTCCACTGAAATGTAAAAATATTCTGAAAGGCTTAAGGCAAAAATAGCTGTGACTCTGCAGCGCCACTTACTGGATGCAAAGCTGTGCCTAGTAAGGTCACAGCACTCACCCAAACATGACCACCCCTACCGATCAGCTGATCGGTAGTATTGCCTGAATTCAGACCCCTACAGATAGGATACTGATGCCCTATGCTAAGCTAAGCTATTAATATTAAAGTCCCAAAAAAGGGGTTTTCTAACCACGAAGATAAGCTTTCAATATGTAGGGAACAGTAAATAAAGACTTTTCCCAAATATATTACTTTGTTTATTTTGTTATGTTGAGGAGATAAGAGATTTTATGTGCTATTAGTGCACAAAGGTTTCCCTGGTTACTGTCCTGCTCTTCCCTTCTCTCTCTGCTGTTTGTCTTATCTGATAGCACCACAAGACGCCAGCACCTTGAGAACAAATCTCTAACAAAAGAAGACTAATTACTTTTGTTTACTTTACAGCAAAGAGCTTCAGAGCTCATAGATATGATCCCCTGTTCTCATGTCAGTGCAACTAGAAATACCGGAAATACAGAGCTGATACAATAACTAACAGCGCTGCAGAATATGTTGGTGCTATATAAATGTTTAAAAGGGGTTTTGCCACCATGTAATGTTGACGTGGGATCCTCCAAAATGGGTATTTAATCACTTTTCTAAATATATGTGATTACAAAAAGTGATGCCTCTTAGAGCTACAGCATTGCTCAGTCCCCCTTAGTTTCCTGACAGTTTACATTAGACACGACCAGGACACTGACAGGAGCTGATCTGGCCGCGCTTGCGTGTTTGCACTTCTTATTTGATGACAGGGAACATGAAGGAGCTTGCAAGGGATTGGAGAGAAAAAAACAGTGAATGAGCCTGTGTCTTTTGTATAGAGAATCCACTAGTTGTAATGTAATTATTTGAGTAAACTTTGCAGAAGCTCCCCACTTCCTAGCTCTCTGCTCACCCCCCCCCCGACCTCCTGACTCTGCCTGGTTGGTTTATCTTCTCTCCTGAGCAGATAAGTGGGAGGGAACTCAGTGCATGGCAAGACCCCTTTAATATTAATTCAAGGGCGCTGTACATTTGAGTAACAATTATTACTACTATTATTAGGGAAAAAGGAGGGCAATACAGTTCTCCAAGGCATGCACCTTTTTCAGTTCTATGATCTGGTCATACATGTCTTCTTTTTCTTTAAAATCTGGAGTTCCAGGTAGATAACCTAAGGTTCAAAAACAACATAATTAGCCAAAAAACAAAATTAACCAAGCTCTCAGCAATAACACAAAGGACGGCACACGAGTACATTTCTGGGGCAATATTGCACACTTGTGTGAATTCGGTTGCGGCTCTATTTACACTGCTGTCACCAGTTTATACCAGGCAGAGTGGAGCAGCGGACCCCACTATTCTGCCCACTGGGTGCAACAGAAATCTGACAGGAAGGAAGCAAGAATACATTTCCACACTGGATCAATGGATCGTGATCTGCTTTTGCCCTATAGGGAGTGTCAAGTGTGAATGCAACTGCTGATAGCTTTATATTGTAGTTACCACTACTTGCAGAACGGGAATATTTGGGTTTCTTCATCCCAAGAGCTTCCTTCAGATACTCTGGAGTGCTGCTGCCGGGGCTCACCCAGGCCTGGCCAATGTCCATGTCAGATTTCAAAGGCTGAGCGAGGCCTGAGAGAGGAAACACAAGAAGATTACATGAGGGAATGACAAATTAAATGTAATCACTGTGGGTGGTTCTATAGCAGTGTTTAGCATTTTAGCTCCATATTCACAGCTCTACTAATTGCACTGACATGAGAACAGAAGATCTTATCTATGAGCTTTGAAGCTCGCTGCTCTAAAGTAAACAAAGTAATTACTCTCCTTTGTTTGTTAGAGAGAATACACTCTGTTTTCAAAGAGTCCAGTGTGCCGACCTTGGTGATGTCACTACCTGCTCTCAGATAAGACAGAGCAGAGAGAGAAGGGGAGAGCAGGTTGTTAACCAAGCAATATATTTAGAAAAAGTCTCCATTTACCGTTTCCTAAATGTTAAAAGCTCATCTTTGTAGTGAGACAACCCCTTTTGGGTTGCAAAAGTGTGGCATTCTCAGTTCTTTTCTGTGGAAAGTCCAAGCAATGACAAGTACGTGTGTTCAGCTAGACTCATAGGGTGACATATATGAATGGGGCTGCGCCAGAAGTCTGGCATCTTTTCAGCCCAAAAACTGGCGCAGCCCCAGTCGCTCTATTTTTAACCAGGTGCACTCCACTATCAGGCACATTATAGAGCGCCCACAGCACTTTGTAATGCGCCTGAGATCGGGGGGGCATGCGGGAGGCGTGTCATACTACTACCGTAAGAAACTACACATGTATGCCTATTTATTGGCAAATCCAGGCGCATTACTGCTGGAGCAGTAAGAGCACTTTAAATGTGATTTACCTGAACCAAAAGTGTCACTTTGTAGCTAGAAAGTGCTCAATCTATGACCCACAGTAGACCCGGTGCCTAGATTCTGGCACATTCTATGCCACACATGCGTGCAAAAAAAATGGCTTCTGGCCACCAAAATACATACGTGTCGGCCATAATTCCCAATTAAATGAACACAGAGTCCGCCTATGACCAGCCACCACTTTATTCTAAATGAAGAATAAAGAGTAATAAATGAGGCTTACCTGAAGATGTACTTTCGTCAAGTCCAAAGATAGTATTAGTTTTTCATGTTTTCTGACGAATCATTTTACTGGCATTTTGTTGCTTGAAGGATGCATTTATGTTGGGGAATCCGTACAGTACTTGGGTTAATTGCCTTATTGTTTAATTACTTCATAAATTATGTAATTCTTCTGCCCTCTCTAGCATAAGGCTGGTCTGGAAGCCACATGCAGACAAAAACATGCCCATTTGCAGCTATTAAAAAGAGATATCCCCAGCTAACCCTTGTGTTCATTGGTGGTCATGCGTTCATCTTCGTGCGGCTGCCAGACTGTATGACCTCAGCCGTAGTATAGCGGTATGTTCACACAGCTGATTTAGACACTGATTCTGGGGCGAAATCGCCACTGAATCTGCCTCAGAGTCAGTATCTAATACAACTGCAATCCACTTTACATTGTTTCCTTTGAAAAATCACCGTCATTATTCACTCAAGGCCAATTTTCCTCAGTGCTGATTTCGGTTTAGCACTGAAAATGAATTGACAGGTCAATTCTTGAAGCGGATTCCAAGCGGATTTACACCTTAAATTACGGTATAAAAGAGGCTGAAAATCTGGCTCTAAAAATCAGCGTCAAATCCTCCTCTAAAATCGGTGCTTAAAAACGTGGATTTTCTAATGCGGATTTGACGCTGTTTCAGCGCTGACATTTTCAGCGTCTAAAGCAGCTATGTGAACGTACCCTTGGGGTAAAGGTATGTTCACACGGCTGATTTTGATGCGGTTTTCAAAGCGTTTCCGCTCCCAAAACAGCATCCAAAACCCCTACAGTTCATTTTCATTGATTCCTATGTAAAACAGTGTTTGTAGTTCAGACACGACAAGGTTTTTACCCGCTTCTTTGGAAGCCGTTTTGGGCGCTGAAAAAGAAGTGTCATGTCAATTCTTGAAGCGTTTTTTAGGCGCGTTTTTAGTTGTGCTTCTGGGCACGTTTTTAGAGTGTTTTTCGCCGCATTTTTTGACCTGGCTGTTAATTTGTATGGGTGAAAACAGTGTTGAAAACCTCGTCCAAAAATGCGCCGAGAAACTCGTCTAAAACGGAACGCATTTCAGGCAGGTTTTGATGCTGTTTTGGGAGCGGAAAATGTCCTAAAACAGCGTCAAAATCAGCCGTTGAACATACCCTAAATGTACACTTGATGGAAATGTTGTGAATTCTTTATGCGGATCTGCATAAGGACAAAACACAATGGAACGTGGTAGCAGGCGAGTGGGCGAGATTTTAAAAATGTGGTTATTTTAAAGTTAACTCTAAGTATTAAGATGATGGCAATGACCCCATTAAACATGAAGAGACCGCTGCTAAACGGCTAGATTTACGAGCCCAAAAGCTAAAATTCAGATTCATTTTGGATGATACAGAGGATTCTGACCCCACAGAAGACAAAGCTCAGGTCATGAAACCAAAAGGACATTTCTGCATGTGCCGCTTATTGTTCTATTAGTCTCAATGATGTAGCTTCAATGAAAGCTTTGATGCTGTTGTACAGAAGAACAAAGCCAGAGCTTTACCATTGCCTTGTTTTAGAGAGGCCAGCCACAGCTGCCGCGGGACTTTCATCATCGGGTTTTCTGTGTGCATCTGTCCCGTCCCTTTCAGAGATCTCCATACAGGGGCTTTTCTAGGATTTAGCTTGGCGCTGGAGAGATAAGGAGAATCTGCAAAAATGAAACACAAAAAGATTAAAGCCTCTGAAACAATAGAAAAGAAGAGAGGCACTGGTCCTCTCTGTGCACAACACAGTGTGATGACGTGACATTGAAGTATGGGGTATAATTTATAGGGCAAGGATATTGAAATATTTTTGTATTGTGCAAAGTTTAGATATTATTCATATAAACCAATACATCTCTTTAACTCTCCTATTAGTTAACCTGAGATGTGCTGCAGCGGGAGGAAGAGTACAATACTGACTTACCTGACCACAACTCGGCAGCAGTGTGAATGCAGGGACAGCAGCTTGTAATGAGCAGCAGAAAAGGTACAGTACGGGCTTACCCGAGCACAGCTCGGCAGAAGTGTAAATACAGGGACAGCGGCTTGTAGTAAGCCGCAGGAAGGTTACAATACCGATTTACCCGAGCACAGCTCAAAGGCAGCGGTATGAATGTAAGGGCAACAGCTTGTAATCAGCAGAAGAAAAGGTACAACAGTGAGGGCTTGTTCACGCGGCGTTTTTGTATCCGAAAATCCCCAAACACAGCGTCGATCGGATACAAAACATATCCAACAGGCAGCTGCGTGTTTGGATGTGTGTTGGATGCAGCAGGATCCCACCCTATAATTTGAAATAGGGCTCCTGCTGCGTCTTTGGGACCAAGAATTGAACGGAATTGAACGGATGCGAAAGACGCAATGAGACGCATTGGGGATCACTCGTCTGAACGCCGATGCGTGTTTTACATTGTGAGCAGAGTAAAATCACACTGCACATTGTTAGATACGTGTTTGGGTCCATCTAGACTGACCCAAACACGCATCCAAAAATGTATGTTCACACGGACCCAACACGCCGTGTGAACATACTCTTAATGTAGAAACATTGGCTTGTAACCAGCAGGAGCTCCTTCTTTCTTAGTCAGTTAGGGACAGAGGGTCTGGTAGCTGCACGCACATAAAAATCACACCTGCGTGTTGCTGCCAATGGCCATATAGGTTTGCCAGTAAGGCTATGTTCACACGGCTTAACTGCGGGACGTAATTACGCCCCGCAGTTACGCCGTGTGGCCGGGGGGGGAGCGGGGGGGCCGGCACTTCGCCGGCCCATAGACAATCATTGCTAGCGGCGCGTATACGCCGCTAAAAAATGACATGTCAATTATCTCCCCCCTCGGCGTATTCGCCGAGCAGGGAGAGGAGACGTAATCCATAGTTCTCTATGAGAACTGTGGATTACCGTAATGAATGGGCCATTTTCAGCCCGTAATTTGCGCACTTCGGCGCGTAATTACGGACCGAAATACGGCCCATTTTAAGCCGTGTGAACATAGCCTAAGACAGCAATACCACCGGCTAATTCATCAAGCCATTGGCAGCTATGTTTGGGCATGGTTGCATCCACCGTGTGACCATACCCTATAAATGAAAGCTATCTAATGTTTTTTAAAATAGTTTCGAATATTATCATGTTATTTCTGCAGACAAAATTGTAGCAAAAATCACAGAATGAATAGAATTTAAAGGGAACTTGTCACACTGAACCTGCCTATCTGATTTGCGGGCAGTATGCTACAGAGCAGCAAGAGGTGAGCAGATTAATATATAGTTCTGTGGGAAAGATTCAGTAGATGTTGTATTTTATTTAAATCCATGCTTATTCTGGGTTCAGGTGTCCAGTGGGCGGGGTTAATACCGAGAGCCTTCCTTCTATGACTATGCATCTAAAGATAGCTGTCAGATCCCGATAAGAGTGATAAGAGCGCCCAATAGACTCCTTAACCCAGAATGTTCTATGGGAGTTCTGAGTTCAGGTGTGTTTGGCTGAACTTGGAACTCTCATAGAATAAAATGGGCTCTCCATTCCGAGCCAACCCTTTTGGGTGGCTGTTCCTGAGGTGCGGGCCCCAGAGGTGGGACCTGCACTTATCAGATTGATGGCATAGCCTAATAATATGGCATCAAAGTCTTTGGTACGAACAACCCCTTTTACTGAAGAGAAGATGTGGCTGCTGATATTTTGGGATAAAAGTAGCCACATCCTCAGTCTGCTGAACTGTACACAGCTTATAAATAACACAGTCCTACAGTTACCTTGTAACACTACTGTATAGCGGCTTTAGTGCCACCACAGATTAAACATAATGAGCCTCCCTTCCTGCTAGGTATCTATCTAACCAACCTTGATGGTACAGAATTAATATATTATTATTATCATTTATTTTGGAGCGCCCTTGGTTCCATAGAACTGTACATTTCCGGCGGGTACATAAATAACATTGGTCAAACAATTACAAAGTGACAATAAGTGACTAACAACTGGTACAGAGGGAGAGAGGTCCCTGCCCGCGAGGGCTTACAATCTACAGGGGAGGGGTGAAGAGACAGAAGGTGAGGGGCAGACATGTTTGTGGGGTGGAGCAGTATAACACGGTTAATGTTGGATATAGGCAATCCTGAAGAGGTAGGTTTTCAGGTTACGTTTGAAGCCTGTGAGAGAGGGGGAGAGTCTGAGGTGTTGGGGCAGTGAGTTCCAAAGTGTGGGGGAAGCACGAGAGAAGTCTTGGAGACTGTTGTGTGAGGAGGTGATAAGAGGAGAGCAGAGGAGAAGGTCCTGTGAGGAGCGGAGGTATTTAGAGGTTAAGGCAGAGATGTTTGGAGGGGAGAGGTCATGTAGAGCCTTGTAGGTCATGGTTAGTAGCTTGAACTGGATTCGCTGGGCAATGGGTAGCCAGTGAAGGGATTGGCAGAGGGGAGAGGCAGAGGAGTAGCGAGGAGAGAGGTGGATAAGACGGGCAGCAGAGTTAAGAATGGTTTGGAGGGGAGCAAGGGTGCTAGCTGGGAGGCCACAGATACAATCGTATTGGGCCTTATGTATGAAAACTGTCTAGCAGTGAAACTGTCTGTTTCCCATAGCAACTAGAGCCCATATTAACCCATCAAAGCCCATAGCAACCAATCAGAACTCTCCTTCCATTTTTCCAGAGCACTATATGAAATGAAAGCGGAGCTCTGATTGGTCACTATGAGCTCTGATTGGTTGCTATCGGCTCTATCACAGCTCATAGCAACCAATCAGAGCTGAGCTTTGATTTCATATAGTGCAGGAAAAATAAAAGTTGAGCTCTGGTTGGTTGCTATGGGCAACAAAGACAGTCTCACTGCTAGACAGTTTTCATACATATGGCCCACTGAGCCTACATTGACTCCATGTGCCTCCATCTGCTCCGGCTGCCAGGAAACATAAATTCCTGCCAGCAATGTCCGCCATGCTGCAGCAGACCAGAGCGTGTCTCAAACCGGTGACGCTGCTCCGGCTCTAACAAGCAGCCTATAACCCTTACAAATAGCAAGGCAGAGGGCTGATGGCTTCTTGCCTTGTCACTGTATTCAACTGTACTCACGTTGCCGACATGAATATGGGGCACAGGGGAGCCATTTCTAACCATGTAGCCCCCCCCCTCCCCCCCTTGCGTACGGCAGCAGCCAGTATTTTACCATTTCATTATTATTCTATGCAGATCATTTCATAGCTCTTACCTATGTAAAGGTTTGTTCGCTAGGTTATAGCTACATCCTATTAGGGAGGTATACAAGCAGACACTTACTCTGTGACCTGGGTGGTTTGCTTGATTTCTTCTTCTTTATTTTCTACAGAAATAAAATGTTTAACAATTAGTTTCATATCTGTATTCAAACAAGGACCATGGAAACCGAACATGTGTCCATCTCCATTTTGCATGCAATAATACACAATCTGTGAGAATATTTAGCTCAACAAATGACTCATAGGCTTAAATGGGTTTTCTCACTACAAAGATTAGCTTTCAACATGTAGGGGACTGTAAATGAAGACTTTTACCAAATATATTGCTTTGTTGAGGAAATGAGAGATTTTATCTGCTCCGAGTGCACACAGGTTTCTATGGTTATGTTCTGCTCTCCCCTTCTCTTAACTGAGAGCAGAAAGTGACATCACCACAGGTCGGCACACAGGGCGATGGCAGCTTGAGAGCGGTTTATGTGATCACTAACAAAGAAAGGAGACTAATTACTTATTTACTTTGAGCTCTGAAGCCTCTGCTCTATAGATAAGATCTCCTGCTCTCATGTCAGTGCTATTAGAAGAGCTGGAAATACGGAGCCGATATGCTAATTACTGCTATAGAACCATCCACAGCCTAACCAGGAAGAGACAGGAAGCATGAATCTAAAATGGATTGTGGCTCAATGAAACAGAATGGTGAGACAATCCCTTTAACTCCTTAACGACCGCCCGCTGACTTTAGACGTCGGCTGGTGCGGGTCGTTCGTCTACACCGGAGTTTGCGGCGCCCGGCGCCGCAATTGCGCTGGGATCGGGGCTGTACTACACAGCCCTGATCCCAGAGCATCCCCTGCGAGCACCGGGCAGCGGAGGAAACCTCCGCAACCCGGTGCTTTAACCCTTTGATTGCGGCGGTGCGTTACCGCAGCACAATCAAAGGGTTCCCCTGCTCTGTCGGGTGATCGGATCACCCGCTCACCCGACAGAGCTCGGGGAACAGCTGCACAGTCCGCTCTGGGGACCTAGCGTGGCCCCAGAGCTGTCTGTGTACTAAGCCAGTGACTAGGACAGCACAAAGTGCGTCCTAGTCACTGCCTGTGTCAGACTGACACAGATTAGAATGTATTAAAATACTGCAATTATTTATAAGTGAACTTAAACTATTCCCCCATAAAGTACAACTTGTCTCGAATAAAACGAGGCCTCATCCAACTGCGTCACTGAAAAAATAAAAAAGTTACAACTGATGAAACGCAAGGAGGCAAAAACTAAAAAAATGTTCTGGTCATTAACTACTTTTCAGGCGTTTGGCTTAAAGTGGTTTTGCCAGGAGGAGCCTTATCTGCTAAGAAGCTAATGTAAACAAATCACGGAGCTGAAAGAGAGAGAGACGCACACAGCCAGAGCACAAAGCTGAATAAGGGATCGTGTGACATGTTCACTGAAATAATCAAACTGCAACTTGTGGATTCTGTATACAAAAGACAACAGTTTTTCTCCTCAGCAGCTTGAAAGCTCCTTCATGCTCTGTCATCAGATAAAGCAGGGATCTAGTCACACTACAACTAGTTTATTCTGTATACAAAAGAAAACATATTGCTACCCGGTGCCTTGAAAACTTCTGCAGCTCAGTCTCATCAGATAAGAAGCTCTCTCTGCGCAAGCCGTCCAGCAGCTCTCGTCAGGCCGTATCTAATACAAACTTTGAAGTAACCAAGGGCATGTAAGCAATGCTGTAGCTCTCTCAGACTGCAATTTTTGTAATCACATATATTCAGAAAAGTGATTAAAAACCCATTTTGGAGGATCCCACGTCAACATTACATCGTGGCAAAACCCCTTTAAGGGGTTAAAGTATGAAAATCTAATAAGCAGCTCCTGGAGCCCTTACTTACCGGTATCCGGCTCTTGCCTCTATCCAGTCTCCTGTTTTCATTCTTCTACTTCCAAATGGGGACGTCACTGCTTTAGCCGTAGTGGTCATGTGCCATCATCTACACCACCACTGTGATGAAGTTAACAGCTCCAAACAGTGATGTAAGCAGAGGGCAATCAGCAGCAGCAGTGATGTCCAAATTCAGAAGAAAAGAAAACAGGAGACCAGGAGTATAGGTTTTTTATTGTAATGGGGCCCCAGGAGCTGCCTATCATTTTTTCTTACAAATGGACAACCAGTTTATTGAAACCCAATAAGGCTTTTCTTTTCTCCCCAAAATAGCTACACAATGTAACACTCTCCTACCTTATCTGTGTCAGATTCATATGTAATAGCGGAAACTGCATCATCGCCCATCTGGGACAGTTCACGATACTTGAAATAAACAAAGCAAAAATTATTATATTTTATCAGTCAACAATAAAAGACAAAAAAAAAAAAAACAGCTCGAAAGAAAAGTGATCAGACACATAACGCAAGGGAGAGATGACGCAGGTCGGCAGGGCTGGAAATCAATGCAAATCAATCTTTTAGTCCTGGACTGATTTTAGCTACATCTGGTTTTTATCTACAGCCGTAATTTAATATGCGGTAATAATAAAAAGAATAAACCTTGTCCAGTAATCTGAGGTGTAACTAGGGTCCCAAAGCAAAATGAGATGGTACCCCAGCACTAAGGGCCACATGTATGAAAATTGTCTAGGTCTAAAACTCACTTTGTTGCCCAGAGCAACCAATCATAGCTCATACCAACCAATCAGAGCGCCCTTTTCCTTTTTCCAGAGCACTAAGACGCAACGCACCATAAGACGCCCCGGCCGTATTTTTCAGACTATAAGACGCACCGACCGTATTTTCCGGACTATAAGACGTACCGACCGTATTTTCCGGACTATAAGACGCACCGGACCATAAGCTGCACCGACCGTATTTTTCAGACTATAAGATGCTCCGGACCATAAGACGTACCGACTGTATTTTTCGGACTATAAGACGCACAGGACATAAGACGCACCGACCGAATTTTTTGGAGGCATGGGTCCTGTAGGGTGAGCAAGTTTTTTGGCAGGCAGCACTAAGTCAGCTTCATGACAGGTGACTTGGGGTTGCTGGGGAAGCCTGGTTAGGAATCCAGGTGAGTGCTCATGTCGTTTAGCAGGCCTAAAAAATTCAGCTCCACACAGGGCTTTGGGGCCGCTTGGGTAGCCTTGGCATGGGTCCTGGAGGGTGAGCGGGTGTTGTTGCAGGCAGCACTAAGTCAGCTTCATGACAGGTGTCCTGGAGTTGCTTGGGAAGACTGGTCAGCCCAGGTTTGTGGGCACTTGGGTAGGTTTGCAGGGGTACCTGTGGTTGAGCAAGTATTCTAGCACACACCACTTAGTCTGCTTGAAGGCAGGGTCCTTCTGGGTGCCTGGGGAGGTATGATATAGCCCCAGAAGCGTGCTCATGTCATGCTGCAGGCCTCCGTCTGTGTGAACTTCAGAGGGGTTTGAGTCCACTTGGGTATTTTTGGAAAAAAAGTGCGTCTTATAGTCCGAAAAAATACGGTACTATATGAAGGGGTGCTCTGATCGGTTTCTATGGGCAACAAAGACCTACACAGTTTTCATACATGTGGCCCTAAGTGACAGAAAACTGAAACATGAACAATAAGTTAAAAGGGGTTTTCAAAGACTTTTAAAAACCTCCGTACCACCTCTCACTGTGCTACAATAGAAAATTAATCCTTATTTACCTCTGGCATCACCAGCATTCCAGTGCTGCCAGAGATCCATTGTACTCCCCTCCGCTCCTGGTCTCTCACTGATGATATCACGTTCATGGATCACATGATGCTGCAGCCAATCACTGACCTCTGTGGTGACAAGATGAACATACAGATTGGTTACAGCATCATGTGATCCATGAACGTAACATCATCAGCAAGGGACTGAGGGAGGGTACGCTGGAGCCCTGGAACGGTGGTGATGAAAAAAGTCAGTATGGGTAAAGTTTCTATGAAAACACAGTTGGTGGTGATAGGGAGGTTTTGAAAAGTCTTAGGTCGTCCCCACGGTGAGGGCTATAGGTTGGTTTTTCAGACGGTTTGCGGTTTTACAAACCGTCTGAAAACCAGCATGCAACGCTCCCCATAGACTTCAATAGACAATCCATACAGCAGTCCCCAGTGCACGGATTTTCCGCCGGACTTTTTTTTTTACACCGCCGGCGGTCCGAAATACTTAGAACATGTTCATTCTTCTGCCCGGTTTTCTGCCATAACATGAACATGTGGGTGTGAAGGGGGACGTCTTGAATCCACAAACCGTGGACAAAAGTCGTCCCCCTGCGTGACAAAAAAAGACAAAATACCGGCCGGGAAATACAACTGGTATTTGGTCTTTGCCGTGTAAATGCACCCTCAAAAAACCCTTAATGGATAATAGTGCCATATATTAGAGAACTACATAGTACTTCTACATAGCAGAAAGCCACTGACTTCTTAGTCCCTACAAAAAAAACACAGTGGGACAGATTTATCAAGGCAGCTGCGCCAGAATTCTGGTTTAATTTGCGCCAAAAATAACGTCTTAAAAGCTTTTCTCCACATTTACTATGTGTTTTAGACAGTTTCGGACACTTCTGCACCTCGTCCGAAAAAGGGGGCGTGGTCTTTTGAAAGGAGTGTGGTTTTGTGGGAAAAGGGGTTCGGCTTAAATGTGACAAAAATGCGCCAGAATTTTGTCGCAGTTTCTGGCGTAAAAGTAAACCAACTTATAGGTGCTACAAACTTAGACGAGACAGTTCTAACCTGCACCAGATTAATCAACACTATGATGAATGTGGCGCATTGTAAGACTGTCTAGTCTAACTTTACACTGTCTAAGGCTATGTTCACACGGCTTAAAATGGGACGTATCTCGACCCGTACTGCGTGAAATACGGGGCGAGATACGTCCCAGTCATTACGGTAATCCACAGTTCTCATAGAGAACTATGGATTATGTCTCCATGTCAATTATTCACGGCGTATACGCGGCAAGAGTAATGAATGTCTATGGGGCAGGCGTGCTGCCGGCCCCTCCGCCCCGGTGTGATTGCGGGGCGAAATACGTCCCGCAATTATGCCGTGTGAACATAGCCTAAGAGTAAATCTGCCCCAGTGTTCTTGCACATGACTGGGCTCTGTTAACCTCCGAACCCAATAGCAGCTGCTATGGCTATAGTTATGCCCATGCTAATAGTGTTTGCAGCTGATAACTCACCACATCTTCAAGCTCTTCAGCTTCAGTCCCGTTCTCGCTGGACAGCCACGACATCTCCGACTGCGCTCAACTACTCCACAAGCTGCGGCGCTGCAACAGAAAACAATGCTATGTTAGTATTAAGTGGACAACCAGAGTTCCTGTATCTCAGTAGCCCATAGCGGCACCATGGGGGAGAGAAACCACCTCTAAGCCATGGCTGACTGCTACTGCAAAGAGAAGCTCTTGCTCTGGAGGACTGGGTGTAATATGGAGGCGTGCAATATGCCATTTCTCCTGCAAAACGCTCCCCCATCCACAGCCTCAGCAGCCGGAGCAGTAGTCGCTGCCTGACGCACAGGACGAGTCGCCCAGTTAGACCAACCCCAATGGACGATTTATTGTTTTGTCTACGGTCACCTCCAAAGCAGACAGGAAACTTACTGAACGTCCCACCTGAGTGTTATAAACTCAATTTTAGACGCGCATTTGAAGGCAATTTGCACACTGAAATCAAAACAGCCGTGTGAGCTTCCCCAACGCGTATGTTCACATAACATTTTAGAAAAGTTTTTAGACGTGTAAATATATGTTTTGAAGCCTCAAAAGCAGCTTCAAAAAAACGGTTCAGAAACAGTTTTATAATACTGTGTTTTTCGGAAGACTATTATCAAAGTTTGTTCTTTTAAAATCAATCAGATTTGGCCCCAAGCATATTTTCGGGGTGTAACCGCGTCGAAAAATGTTCCACAAAGTGTTGAACGGTTTTAGAAACGTTTTCAGCTGCAAAAAACATTCTCAGTTATTTCTTATGGGGATTTTACGAGCAAAAAACACCTCAAGATTTGACGTCACTTATTTTTCCGGCTGTAATTGCGTCCGAAAAACGTCTTGTACTTCTGCTTGTGAAATACGCTTCATGTGAACGACGAGACATATTTTACATTTTATTCAATGACAGAAGAATTAAAGGGGTTTTGCCATGATCTCATCTCATACCCCTGCATCCAGCTCTTCAGCTCTGTGTGCTCAGAAGGGGGTGTGTGTGATTTGTTTAAATTGAATATCATGTGGCCCAGCAGAATGACATCACCAGGCCTTTCCTCTCTCTAGTGAAAGAAAGGTCTGTTTATGTAAATAGCTGTGAGTAGCTACAATGTAGCTCAGATGTAAAGCTTTTGCCTCCAGGCACAAGAGTCCTTGGTTCAAATCCCAGCAGGAACCAAACCTGTGATTTTTTTCCTCTTTATCAATGCACAGACCTCATTGAGGTTTCTTTTAAAATTTATTTGCACTATTTGACTAATTACTAAGGAGCACAGAGGACGGGAGTAGAATGACAGCACCTGGGGTTTGAATACTCAGTAGCTGCCTGAGAGGAGAGGTGATGTCTGAGCATGTCTGACCAGGACTGAGGAGCTCTCAGCTCTGGTCGTATCCCCTGGAGATGAGCTGTAAACAATGAATCACTAAAGGAGCAGCTAAAAGAAAAAACGGTTCAGAATTTTTAACAATGATGAATGGTGAAAATGTTTATGATTTAATTTTCAAACTTTCAACGTCAATTTTACTTCGTGGCAAAACCCCTTTAAGGAATTTCCAGAGGCAGATGTTGGGCTGTTTTCCAGCTCGCTAAAATACGACACAAAAAAAAACGCTGTGTGAACATACCCTAAGGCTACGTCTACACGGCAATTGTAAAATACTGTGGGTTTCTGTTATAGAATCCGACCAATATTTTACAGTCTGTTTTAACCCATTTTTTGGTGCAGATTTTGCGTTCGGATTTCGGCCGGCCCATTGAACTGTACTATAATCTGTCGTTTTAAAGTGAAATACGGCGGATTATTGAACAAGTTATACGTTTTTGGAATGGATTTTGGATTTGAAATCCAACCTCAGGAAATCCGAGCTGTGTAGATTACAGCCCGGATTTTCTATTGGAGTCTATGGGGATGTTTTACAGTTTTTTGCAGATTCTAAATACTAATTGCGCTTAAAAATCAGTGTTGTGTAGAAATAGCCTAAGGGGATGTTCACATGGCGTATTTGTGGGGCTTATTTTGGCGCTGAAATACACCCACAAATATGGCACAAAGAATGTACCAGTAAATTAACGTTGTTGTTCAGACGACATTGATTTTATTATCGTATTTTTTGACGCTTAAAGGGGTTGTCTCACCACTAAGAATAGCTTTCAACATGTTGGGAACACTAAGTAAAGATGTTTTCTAAATATACTGCGTTGTTCATTTTTTGTGTTAAGGAGCTACAAGTGATTTTGTCACCTTCTGTGCTCTCTCTGGCTTCCCAAGTGACCGACCTGTGTACTTCTCTCCCCCTGCTGTTTGTTCTATCTGACAGCAGGGAGTGACATCATCACAGAGGTCACGACAGCAGCAGCACAGAACTTCGGACAGTGAGAGCTTGTTTGTTATCTGATCTTTCAGACAAAAGCCAGTAATTACTGCTGTTTACTTTACCTACGAAGCTTCCATGGTCCTGACAGCATGAGATTTATCTAATTAGCGGAGGTCTGAATACAAGAAGCTCATATGCTAATTACAGACAGCTTGACCAGGAAGTGACAGAGCACAGCAGCATTATTTCATTCATACATGAATGTGACTTTGAGATGAGACGACCCCTTTAAGCATTGCAAAATACAAATGTATGCAAGGCAGAAATCTGCCTCGCTAGACTACACGGCAGCTACGCTTTGAATTTATGGGCTTGGCTTGCAAACCTGTAATTTCAAAGTACAAAGCATTTACGGAGCACAAAAAAGCGAGGCGCTAAACGCTGTGTGAACATACACTAACAGTTATTGTGACAAGATCATCACATTAAAGGGCGGCCACAACACCATCCTGTGTCCTAGCCTCACCTACTTCGGCTGGTTTACATGGCGATTACCATTAAAGGGTTCGTTTCACTCTATCAATTCATCTTACCTCAGTCCTGTTTTCTGGGTTTCATTTTTGAATTCTGGGGACACCAGGTCTGTAGCTATAGCGACCAGCGCTTGCAGCCTATCAGGAGAGATTGAATAGGTCTGTAGCTATAGTAACCAGCGCGGGCAGCCTATCAGGAGAGATTGAACAGGTCTGTAGCTATAATGACCAACACTGGCAGCCTATCAGGAGAGATTGAATAGGTCTGTAGCTATAGTAACCAGCGCGGGCAGCCTATCAGGAGGGAATAAACAGGTCTGTAGCTATAATGACCAACACTGGCAGCCTATCAGGAGAGATTGAATAGGTCTGTAGCTATAGCGACCAGCAGTGGCAGCCCATCAGGAGGGAATGAACAGGTCTGTAGTTATAATGACCAACACTGGCAGCCTATCAGGAGAGATCGAACAGCGCTGGCAGCCTATCAAGAGAGATCACACAGGTCTGTAGCTATAGTGATCAGCACTGGCAGCCTATCAGGAGAGATCACACAGGTCTGTAGCTATAGTGATCAGCACTGGCAGCCTATCAGGAGAGATCACACAGGTCTATAGCTATAGCGACCAGCACTGGCAGCCTATCAGGAGAGACTGAACAGGTCTGTAGCTATAGCGACCAGCGCTGGCAGCCCATCAGGAGAGATTGAACAGGTCTGTAGCTATAGCGACCAGCGCTGGCAGCCCATCAGGAGAATGAAAAGGTCTGTAGCTATAGCGACCACCACTGGCAGCCTATCAGGAGAGATAGAACAAGTCTGTAGCTATAGTGACCAGTGCTGGCAGCCTATTAGGAGAGATAGAACAGGTCTGTAGCTATAGCAACCAGCACTGGCAGCCTATTAGGAGAGATTGAACAGGTCTGTAGGCTATTATTGATCGAGAGCTGAGCAGCCCATACAAGAGGGGATATCTAGGAATAGGTAGGACACTGTTAATGGACACATATTGCAAAATAACTTTTTTTTGCAACATCTTTAACATAGAAAGCAGCAATCCTTGTAATGAGACAACCCTTTCACATTGACCATGTTGTGTGTCCTGCTGGGGACATGGCGCGCTATATTTACAATGTTGCGCCATTTCTACACCCAAGCGCCACCTCGGCTCAGTCATAAAACGCAGCGGGCCCCATTTCTTTACACCCACTGGAGCGGCCCCACTCGCTTCTCAATACGTAGAAGGTTTCGCAGCCTGCGCTATATTCCACAAACAATAACATAATGAGAAACATGGCAATAAGAAAAGTGCAGTTACTATTCAGTCAGGTAGCTGCGCCGGCAGCTGTGTGTCTGCAGGTAGCAATAAGTCATGATGTGTCAGTCTGCAGTGCTGGGGACTTGCATTATATTCCTCCATAATGTTACACCCCAGCCCCCATTCTCCTCACCTGCCCCCTGCATCCACAGCACAACGGGCCCGGATGGTCACTAGAGGCTCCGGGCTTTTCATCGAGTCCTTAGCAACCGAAACCAAGGAGGAGACAAAGCACTCACCGTGCAACCCGGAGCCATTTCTGAGGGCAGCACGTCACCGACTCCTCGGCCGCCATATTTGATTTGGGCGCCGGGCCCTTTGTGTTACAACCTAGTAACAAAACCTAATTTCTTATATTTTGTTTCAAAGTAATTTGCTTCCTGTCAATAACTATACGAATTCGATTGCCAATTTTTAATATGGCGTCTTTTTCACTGGGCGCTGCTGTTGCCACCCAAATTAAAGATGGCCGCCGAGATTCTTCGCGGCTGGTGATGACGTCATATCATAGCGACTTCCAGGTTCTCCAGCATGCTGAGGCTGCTTATAATAGCGGTATATATAACGCTTATTCATGGGGAGGAGGGCGAAGTTTGGCTTTATGTGACACTCGATACTCTCCGTAGTATTCAGTAGCACCTCGTGTGTTCTGTGCAAGGGAGGTGGCAGTTGCCCATAGCAACCAGTGCGAAGTGAAAGCGATAGCTGTGATCTGATTGGTTGCCATGGGCAACTGCCTCACTTCCTGCACTTGTTGTATATATGAGGCCCGGGCTGTAGCTATATCTGTATAGGGGGGAGGAATTGTGGTTAAGTATCACACATTTCTATTGTAAAATGTCTAGTATTGTAAATGCTTTGCTTTACTAATGTTGACTCCTATGATGTTTTCTTCTGTTTCCACATCCGAAGCTCATTTTAAGAATTTGGGTGGTATCTCGTTACCAGAGAGTGGTGCATTATGGGAGATCAGATCTTCAGCCAGGGTTAAAGGGGTTGTCTCACTACAAGGATTGCTGCTTTTTATGTTGAAGATCTTGCAAAAACAAGTCACTTTGCAATGTATGTCCATTAACAGTGTCCTACCTATTCCTAGATAGCCCCTCATGTATGGGCTGCATCAGCTCCTCAGGTCGCTATAGCTACAGACCTGTTCAATCTCTCATGATAGGCGTCCAGCACTGGTTGCTATAGCTACAGACCTGTTTGATCCATCCTGATAGGCTGCCAGCACTAGTTGCTATAGCTACTGACCTGGCTTCTATGTCAGCCTAGTGGAAGCCAGTAAACACACCCCTGAATTCAAAGTAAAACCAAGAAAACAGGACTGAGGTAAGACGAATCCATGTAGTGAGACAACCCCTTTAAGCTACTTTTGAGGTATCCGTCAGGGGTTAAATAATAGTTCCCCATACACATACAGTGATGTGGCCATGACAGACCCATAGAGCTTAGTGGAGCAAATGTAGTGCTGTGGGACTTAAAAGTGAGGGCTACTACTAAAGCTACATTCACACAGCTAATTTGGACGCTGAATTTTCATCATCAAAACCTGGGGCCACATATGTGTAACTCACTTTATTCCCCGTAGAAACTTATGGGCAAAAAAGTGAGTTTTAGACCAAAATCGTTTCATACTTGCGTCCCCTGGTCTGGAAGCGCCTCATTGCAGAACTTTTCAGAGGTGGATTTTATCAGGTTTTTTTTCCTCGTGGTTCCAACAAGTCTCAGATGAGGTTTTTCGACACTGTTTTCTTTCTGACACACCTATTAAAATTAAAGGGGTTGTCTCACTACATTGCTTCATCTTACTTCAGTCCTGTTTTCTTGGTTTCATTTTGAATTCAGGGACATGTTTACTGGTTTCTACTAGGCTGCAGTAGAAGCCAGGTCTGTAGCTATAGTAACCACTGCTGGCAACCTATCAGGAGAGATTGAACAGGTCTGTAGCAATAGCGACCTGAGGAGCTGATGCAGCCCATACAACAGGGGATATCTAGGAATAGGTAGGATAATTTTAATGGACACATATTGCAAAGTGAGTCGTATTTTCTAGATCTTTAACATTAAAAGCTATCCTTGTAGTGAGACTACCCCTTTAATTGCCATGACAAAAAAAGAGCGCTGTATAACACCCCAAAATTTTGAAGCTCACCATTGATTCATCTGGAAATTTTCAGCGTTGAAAACGCTTCGAGAATTGACACGGCACGTCTTTTACAGCGTCCAAAGAAGTGCTGAAGATGTGTGTAAATCCTTGTCGTGTATGAACTACAACACTGTTATACATAGGAATCAATGAAAATTAACTGGGGACGTTTTGGAGGCTTTTTTGATGCGTTTTGGGTGAGGAAATACTCTGAAAATAGCGTCAAAATCAACCGTGTTAACTTACCCTAATAGGGCAAACGTGGTCCACATGAGAGTGCGTTTGCCCGTATTGGGCCGTAGTGTGAACCCAGTCTTTGGTCTGTTTCCGAGCAGTATACTCTTTTCCTGCTGGACTCAAAAGCATAGTATACAGCACTTCTGAGTCCTGCAAGAAAAGTGTAATAGAGCAAATGTAGCCCACATAGGACTACATTTGCTTTATCAATCTCTATGGGGCCCCCGCTGCTAATTCGTGGTATACGTCAGCATATCTTTGTCAAGGTACTCTCGATACCTGCAATGTAGTAAATAACATAGTGTGAACACAACCTTAGGCTTGGGCCACACTTAATTTTTGACATTTTCTGAATGTATATGTTTGAATAGTAAAAAAACCAAACAACTAATTCTAATGTGTTGGTTGCCTTTTGCATGGAGCTCTATGGGTGAAACGTATGTCAAAAAGGTATCCTTTTGACATACTTTTGTATTGCTTTCGATACCAAACCTTGTTGTTACAGGACAAGAAAAGCGTCGGCTGCTGTGCTATTGTGTCCTTTAAAAAAATGTGGCTTTCCTGTCCGTTCGTCAAATTTTTTTTAACATTTCAGTCAATAAGTAACATGTAGATGAATGGGCATACGTTTTAAAAAGTAAATTGTTTTTGTTTACACTTTTCAAACGTACATCTCCAGCTGATGTCAAAAACGCAGTGTAAACAAGGGTATGTTCACACGGCTTATTTTGCTGCGTATCTATGGATCACGCCTCGTCCCCCCGCGCGTACAATACAATCATATTGTATGCGTGGGGAGAGAAGTGACGTCAATTATTCGCGGCTATTACGCGCCGTGAGTAATGAATGTCTATGCCCACCCCCCGTGCTTCGGGAGTACGCGCGACTCCCAAATCGCCCGGCGTACTGTACGTGCCGCAATTATGCCGTGTGAACCAAGCCTTACACAGTGCAATCCTGATGCAGGACACAAGGGTTCTTTCTGTGCACCTTAAAGGGGTAATACACTACGTGGAAATCCCTAAAGAAGCATTTATGCTATCTATCATACATGAAAAAACTTTGAGACTCTCGGTTCACATATTTTGATCAAAGAATGTTTAAGCTGCCCACGACTTTCAACGTGATCTCAAAATCGGGCAGTCCTATCCTATCTTTACCTCTCAATCGAGCCAATCAGGCCTCCCGCTGGGTCAACCAACCTCCATTATTCAGAGAGAAAAGAGAAAAGAGAAAAGAAAAGAAAAGAAAAAAAAAGAAAAGAAAAAAGAAAAAAAAAAAAAACACCCAACCTGCCAGCTGCCCTTCTTATGTCAGCCTGTGAGAGTGGGCGGGGACTGAAACCCAAAATGGAAGCACCCTTTCCTTCCCATATAGGTTAAAATCAATGTACACCAAGTATAACGTATGTTTCTGCACACAAAAACATTTCTGAAAAAACGTATGCAAACCTGGGTGCCACTGGCAGGGCTGCGGCACACATGTAATTATACATGTACGCACACAGACCGCCGTATAATTACATGTGTGCCGCAGCCCTGCCAGTAATGCCGCTAGTAATGATAGTCTATGGGCCGGCGAGGTGCCGGCTCCCCGCCCCCCCACTCCCGCCCCTGTCCACAACGGCAAAATGCGGGGCGAAATTACGCCCCGCAAATAAGCCGTGTGAACATAGTCTAAGAGTTCTGAGCAACCCTTGGCATTATATAGTGCATCAGTTTTGGCAGGTGTTCCTTTACCAGGGTATTCACAGCTCATAGACTGATGGCATAATGTTAAGATGTGCTTTCACTTTATGACCGTGGGGCTGTGACTTCTGGGATCCCGCTGACTATTTCTAGGAAGGGATCTAGTGCTGAATTTCTCTACTGTATTTCCCTGCACAGTGGCACTCTCTGTTGGCCTCATGAATGAAGCTGATCTGCAGTTGCACTGTACAGAGGGGGTGTCAGGTGCCGCTGTGGTAGGAGAAATGGAACCAGTGCCTTCTTTATCAGGGTTGGTGGGAGTCCCAGAGACCCCCAGCGTTCAGAAAGTAATTGCACAGCTTAGCGATATGCCATATTAAGTGGGAATGCCCGAGCTGGGCATGGACATTGGCACTACTGCTACTATTTCTGGGACGACCCGGTGACAACCTGAGATCTGTAGACTCGGCCTAAAGGTTCCCTTGATGTGAGCAACAAGAATTGGACAGATTAAGGCCTCATTTATGAACTGTCTAGGTCTAAGTCATATAGGGCTCTGAAAAAATTAGGGGAGCTCTGATTGTTTGCTATGGGCAACAAAGAAAGTCTTAGACCTAGACAGTTTTCATACATGTCCCCCTTAATGTTTAAAGGGATTGTCCAGTAGAGGAAAATTATGTTTTAATAGGGCCAAGTCAGGGAAAAATAGAAAAAAAGGTGTTCTTACCTCCCTGTCCTGAGTCGTCACTGCTGCCCTAAAGCCTGTCAGGATCTACTCTTCTGGGTTCCTTTCCCAATACACAGAAGATACTCAAGCTTTATTCACTTACTGTTGAGCCTGAGTATCCTCTGCATGTCAGCATAAGGCCCCAGAAATGCAAAGGAGCGGATCCTGGGGTGTTTCAGAGAAGCAGTACCACAAGACATGGAAACAAGTTTACCTTTTTTTTTTTTTTTTTTTTAAATTTGTCCCATTTAAGCATCATTTTCCTGGACTGGAAATCCCTTTAAAGGGTTTTCTCACTTCAAAGCTTTCAACATGAAGGGACAGTTAAATCAAGACTTTCTAAATACATTGGTCAATAGATTTTACTTTACTTGAGATAAGAGACATTTTATGTGCTCTTTATTGCACACAGGTTTCTATGGTTACCTGCATCCCAGACCATACTCTGCTATTTGATTTGAGCAAAGAACAGAGAGTGATGTCACCCCACGGAGGACGGACTGAGCTCCAGAGAAAAACTAATCTCTAACAAGATTAGCTGTTCTTTTACTGACAAGCATTTGCTTTCATTCCTCACAGTCTGTGTAGTTTTGTTAACTTACAGATTAGATCTCCTGTACTGCTGTTTGCAATGTCTCAGCTAGTGACGGAGAGGCTAAATATGCTAATCACTGCTATAGAACCACTCACAGCCTGAAGAGAGCAGAGTGAAAGAAAAGCTGACTGTGACTGTGAAACTGCATAGTGAGAAAAACCCCTTAACTAGCATAGCCTTTATTCACCAAACATAAACGGCAGCCTTTAAATCTGACAAATGCTTATAGCATCCATTTTGGTCTTAGAAAATGGCATGTGAGATACAACACATTGATAGCAGAAATCTGCATCCATGTGATGGCAGCTGCCCAATGTCTTGCTGTATAAAAGACACTGGCAATGTGGTGTTGTAGCTGTTTACTGATAATGCAACCTTAAAGGGGTTGTCTCGCTACAAGGATTGCTGCTTTTTATGTTAAAGATCTTGAAAAAACAAGTCACTTTGCAATATATGTCCATTAACAGTGTCCTACCTATTCTGAGATATCCCCATTTGAATGGGCTGCATCAGCTCCTCAGGCCGCTATAGCTTCAGACCTGTTTGATCTCTCCGGATAGGCTGCCAGCACTGGTCGCTATAGCTACAGACTTGGCTTCTACTGCAGCCGACCAGTAAACACATCCCTGAATTCAAAATGAAATAAAAAAAACGGATTGAGGTAAGATGAATCAATGTAGTGAGTCCACCCCTTTAACACTATGTGTTGCCTTTTCTCCAGAAGTCACAATGGACGCGGAGTGTTCCCAGCTGCTGCCCCATGTTTGTGGCGTCCTGATTGACAACAGGCAGCTGATGACGGATGACTCCATCTATGAGAAACTGCTGGACTGGTTTACGTGCTTGCTTGGGACAGGTAACATGCGTCTCTTTCTGGCTGTATTCACATTGCAGAATCAACACATACGTTGTGGTCATTAGTAAGATCATCTCACTCGTCCCCAGCCTTTGTAATGCAGTGTTTGTATCTTTCTCATATACAGCACCTCCTCATCCCCAGTTGCCCCCGGCTCCACTGCAGAATACATGTAGCATTACATGATGACTGTCCAGATTGATGAGCGACCATGTAATGGTCGGCCAGAGCAGGAGCTGCTAGTGGCATCAGCATTCTGCCAATAGAGGGGATCACGAGCAAATCCCATTCTCTGATATACATATGCCCTGATGGGTAATATGGGCAGGGGTTTTGGACAGCAAGTGATGTCTATGGCTCCCTGGCTGTTGGCAGCTGTACTACTGAGTGCCAGTGTATAGCAATACAGAAATAACAGAAGATTAGGACTGACCACATACATTAGATTGCAAGTGTTTGGCAGATCGCTGTGTCTGAATGGGGAGCAAGCTGCTGCCACGCACCTCTGATAACAGCGTATCTCCCCTAAGAACAAAAGTATCAGGCATGCTGAACTCTAGCTGCCTAAAACTTCTTTCACCCTACATCTTCCATCAGAGGGGAGTCAGGATACTCTCATACACATTACATATCCTTCCAGTTCCCATTTGGCCAACATTAATATATGGCTATCACTTGCACTTGGCTTCTAAGTCAGTATCGCATACCAAGTTTAGTACTACTACTCAGTTTATGGTCACATAGATGCTTTCCTGATATATATATATATATATATAGAATGTAATATCCTTATATAAAATCTACATATAATGTATAGACACACATGTACAGACGAGTTACATTTTTGTGACCACCAGCTAATATCCAGGGTGCCCGGCATGTGCAGCATCAGTAGCTAGAGGGGCTGAGAGTGACTCAATAAGGTCCTGGTAAGTTGTCACAGGTATCTGGAGCTGACTGCATCCCACAGCTGCTGGAGGGTCCATAGAGCCAACACCACCATCCAGGGACTCCCACAGCTGCTGGAGGGTCCATAGAGCCAACACCACCATCATGGGGCTCCCACAGTTGCTGGAGGGTCCATAGAGCCAACACCCACCATCAGGAGCCCCACAGCTGCTGGAGGGTCCCATAGAGCCAACACCACCATCCAGGGGCCCACAGCTGCTGGAGGTCCATAGAGCCAACACCACCATTCAGGGGCTCCCACAGCTGCTGGAGGGTCCATAGAGCCAACACCACCATCCAGGACCCCACAGCTGCTGGAGAGTCCATAGAGCCAACACCACCATCCAGGGACTCCCACAGCTGCTGGAGGGTCCATAGAGCCAACACCACCATCCAGGGACTCCCACAGCTGCTGGAGGGTCCATAGAGCCAACACCACCATCCAGGGGCCCCACAGCTGCTGGAGGGTCCATAGAGCCAACACCACCATCCAGGAGCCCCCACAGCTGCTGCAGGATCCATAGAGCCAACACCACCATCCAGGGACTCCCACAGCTGCTGGAGGGTCCATAGAGCCAACATCACCATCCAGGGACTCCCATGTTTGCTCATTTGGGTTCAGGTCTGGGGACTTAGGGGGCAGAGTGTTCCTTGAAAGTCTTGATCATGCTTTTCCAACCAATTTGGACATTTCTAGCCATGTAATATGTCACATTGTTTTGCTGGAAGATCCCATCCACCCCAGAAAAGACAAGTAGCATGTATAGGTGTATGTGATCTGCAGGGATGGATTCATACTCAAATTAGTTGTGTGTCTTCTCCATGGATGAGTAGCCAAAGAATGGCATGAAAACATTCCCCAGACTATAACGCTGCCACCACTAGCTTTGGTTCTTCCAACAATGGTTGCAGGGTGACACGACAAGGTCCATTTATTTAACCAAGCATAAAATATGCCTCATTGGAGAAGACAACCCTTTGCTAATTAGCGTAGGTCCAGTTCCGATACTGTAGTGAAAATTGAAGTCTTTTCTGCCAATGTAACTTCATCAGCAGGGGTGCAGTGACATTTGGGGGCCCATATGCAGTAGGATCCACTGAACTGTTGTTTTGAACACACGTCTGGGGGTGATGTGCTCCAATGTAGTGTTTGACTCTTCCCTCCCGCACCTTCGTAGCTACACATCCACCCCTCACATCAATGGCACGTGGTGCTCTGCAGTTTCCACAACACTTATTCCCAATGATACCATTTCTCTTCTCATGGTACACTTTCACCGGAGCAGTCGCCAGCAGTTCACAAACTGTGCAGTTTCAGGAACACGGCCACAAAGGATATGTGTGCAGACAGCCTATCGCACAATTATGGAGCCACTGAGCCAGCTACACGCTGTCAACGTTGGAAGTAGAAAGTGGTCATAATAATGGGACTCACCTGTATAAAAATCTCACTGTTTGATGTGTTGAATGTCTCAAGTCTATTCTCTCTCTTCTAGTTTCTGCTGAGGAGCTGTTGAAGGAGAATCCGTGTATTCCAGGACTCTTCCAACAGGTGCTGAGTATAGAAGAGGCGGACCACAGCCTTCTCGCTTTTTCTATGAGACTGGTTGGCGTCTTGGCAGCTCAGCAAGGAGGGTTTAGATATCTGAAGGTGAGCAAAGACATTTCCCTAAATAGTCGTCTTCAATGAAATATGTCATCAATCTCTCAGTTGACTTGGCTGCATTTGGTACAATTTAGGATGGCCACAAAGGGGGACATTATACATAAATTGCATTACAGGGGTTCAATACAGGCCTCCACATAGACTGTTATATCAGTTCTGCCCAAGCCTCCTCATGTACCTCTCTTGAAGAACGATTTAATTAAAGGGGTTGTCTCATCTCACTATTTAATAGCGCAAAGCAGCATTATTCCATTCATGCATCCTATCACTTCCTGGTCAAGCTGTCTGTAATTAGCATATGAGCTCCATGTATTCAGACTTCTGCTAATTAGTCTAGATTAGATAAACAATCTCCTGCTACCAGGTCCAGTGAAGCTTCAGAGCTAAAGTAAACAGTAGTAATTAGTGTCTTTTGTCTGAAAGATCAGATAACACACAAGTTCTCAGGCTGCCAGTAGTTCTGTGCTGTGATGACTTCACTCCCTGCTATCAGATAAGACAAACAGCAGGGGAGAACAAACAAACAGGTCGGTCACTAGAGAAACCTGAAAGCCCTCAGAAGGTGATAAAATCATTTGTAGCTCCTCAACACACACAAAAAAAAGAACAAAGCAATATATTTGGAAAACGTCTTCATTTAGTATTCCCTACATGTTGAAAGCTAATCTTTGTAGTGAAACAACCCTTTTAAGTAATGTTATAATACCAGGCATTGTAATACGCTGTGTGTACATGTGTCACTGGTTGGCCGCAGTTTGTCTCCATGCAGCGTGCACTTGTCGTCATCTTTTTCTAAATCTCTTCTCTATTTCTTTAGTCTGATGAAGTTATCCAGGACATGTTTGGAGAGGTGATCTACACCAGTGATACCTGGAAGGATGCATCCATTAGGAGGGCATGGATACAAGGCCTGCTCAGTATGGTACAGCACCAAGAAGCATTACATTTCCTGCAGGAAGGAGGTAGGGGCAGTGAATGGAGCTTCTCTGGTGTTTCCTATGTAAATCCTGTACATCTTTTTGTGCTGGCACCAATAAGTAGATCTTTCAGCTCTCCTGACATGTTTACACAAAGATTACAGATCAGATTGGTAAAAAAAAAAAACACAGGTCCATCAAGTAAAACCTATAACCTTACGGTGTTGATCCAGAAGAAGGAAAAAACCCCTATGAGGATGATGCCAATTGCCTCTCAGTAGAGTAAAAATCCTTCTTGACGTCAAATATAGTAATGTAAATTAAAAGGGTTTTACCATGCAGAAAAATCCCTTTCACTGGTCGCTCACAGCTAGCTGCAAGCCAACCATGCATGTCAGTGAGGAGGGGGTCACTTGCGGCCGACCTCTCCATTCACTTCTATGGGACTACCAAATGTAGCTGAGCTCCCATAGAAATGAATGGAGAGGACGACAACAAGTGCCGCCCTCCTCATTCACATGTATGATCGACTCGCAGCTAAACCAGTGCAGGGGATTTTACCTCATGGTAAAACCCTTTTAATCCTTGGATCAACATCCTATCTCTAGAGTCTAGTACCCATAATCTGTAATATATTTTTCAAGAAAGGGTATGTTCACTCAGCGTAATTGCAGCACGCATTTCGACTTGTATTTGCGCTATAATACGGGTGAAATGCGCGCCGAAATTACGGTAATTGATAGACAACTATGAATTACGCGCCTCTGACAATAGTAGTGAATGGGGGAACAGCGCTTACTTCTAAAACACACGGCGTATTGTGGCACGCACAGTATGTGTCCCAATACTCCATGTGAACATACCCAAATGCCCTTCACTGAATCCACCTTCACAACCTCTTGTGGGAGCGAGCTCCATAGTCTCACTGCTCTTAGGGTAAGTTCACAAGACGGATTTTGATGAGGAATATGACACAGATTCTATGATAAAATCCACATATACTCAGACTGCCAGTAATTTTCATGCCCAGTCTGTGCTGTAGTTCACACAGTGAACTACAATGTGTATTTTCCACAACACGGATTTCGAATCTGTGGTTTGAACACGTCCATTCTTTGAGCAGATCTTGCTCGGATTCCGCACCGGCATGAGTGATGCCAAATCAGATGCAAATACTATCACTATAAAGGTAGAGAACTGGGGATATAGCCTCTGCAGAAATCCGACAGGAAATGTCCAATGTGTGAACATACCCTTACATTAAAGAATCCTCCGGTATGGTGATGGTGAAACCTTCATCCCAGGATTCTCCCTTATTCTGGTTACAACAGGCAGGACTGGGACAAGGCATTCTGGTGCCCAAGGCATATAAGGCATATAGCGTCCCCCAATGGAAAATTTAGCCTGATCCATACCTCCTTGTGCCCCATTTCCTGCCTGGTATCGCCGCCTCCATAACATTCTGTTCATCCACGGCGGTATACGCCATGAAAAACTGAATGTCACCTATCCCACATCGCCTATTTTCGGCGGGGAGAGGAGACGGAATCCATAGTTCTCTATGAGAACTGTGGATTACCGTAATGACTGGGACGGATCTCGTCCCATATTTAGCGCAGTACGGCGCGAAATACGGGACGAAATACGTCCCACTTTAAGACGTGTGAACATAGCCTTACAGTGCAGAGTTGTGTGACAAAATTGCATCACATCAATCAGACAGTGTTGTCGCTGGTGCCTATTACGAGTTGACTTATGAAGACATTTCTTTTCCATACGTGTTATTAAGGCATCTGCACATCAAGGTGTTTGGGGCATTGATTGGCATTGATTGAGAGAGCCAGTAACATAGCAACTTTCTCATTATGGGCCTTATGTATTAAAACTGTGTAGTAGTAAGACTTTCTTTGTTGCCAATAGCAACCAGGGCTCAATGTTCATTTAATATAGTGCTCTGGAAAAATGATTGCTCTGATTGGTTCTATGGGCAACAAAGACAGTCTTACTGCTAGATGATTTTCATACATACAGTAAGTCCCATTGTGTTTTTGCCTTGTCTAATTGTCATACGTTCAACTATTTCTTTAAATGGGCAGGACACTAGTGCATCAGCCAAATTTACAATCTAAATGTTTTTCTTCTTTGTTTCTGTCCACACAGAATTATTAGAGACCATGTTAAACCTGCTGATGGACTCCAGCCTGTTTGTAGCATCTGCAGTCAATGACCTTGTAGCCCACGTTTTCCTGATGCTTGTGAAGCTGACGGGACACTCCGCAATCAGTCATGTGTCTGATCTGCCTGCAATGGCCCTGAGGATCCTTGGTCACTTAGAGACGCTACTGACATCTTGTGTGTCCCAGTCAGTCACACAGTCACTAAAAGCACTGACCGGCATCTTCAGAGACTGCACCGACACCATGGCTGAGGTTCTGTGGCCACGAATAGCAGAACTGTTAGATTCTCTTATGAAGCAAACGCCTATCCATGCTGCGCCTCATCTGGAGGAACTGTTGCTTGCTGTGACCAGGTAAAAAAAAGCTGAAATGGCTTACTCCTGACTTAAAGAGGTTATCCCACAATTGACTAGTATCGCTAGTCTACAGGATAGACGTTAAAGATCCCACCTTGAAGATGTTGGAGTCTGTATGGAGCTGCAGTGCGATATTTAAATCAGACAGGACCTGTTCTGGTGGGGGACCCAGTGTTCAGGCATTTATAACCTATTCTGAAGATAGGTGATAAATGTCAGTTGTGGGAAACCCTCTTTAACACAGTAACACTAACAATAGATGCACTATAGTCAAAATATTACTTAAAGGGTTTGTCTCACTACAAATATAATCTTTCATCATGTATGAAACTGTAAAAAGAAGACTTTTTCCAAATATATTGCTTTGTTTATTTTTCTTTGTTGAGTAGATAAAAGTGATTTTATCAGCTCTGAGTGCACTCGGGTTTCTCTGGTTATGTCCTGCTCTCTCTGCTCTTTGTCTTATCTGATAGCAGGGATGACTTCAACACAGAACTGCCAGCAGTTTGAGAGCTTGAGTGTTATCTTATCTAACAAACAAAGGAAACTAATTACTTTTGTTTACTTCAGCTCTGAAGCTTCTCTGGACTTTAGATAAACATCTCCTGCTCTCATGTCAGAGTAATTAGCAGACCTTTAAGCTGATATGTTAATCACCCACAGTCTGACCAGGAAGAGGCAGGATACATAAATGAATGTTTCTCTGTAAAAAGAGCATGGTGAGACAACCCCTGTAAAGGGAATGCGTCATCAGAAAATGACATGTTTTTGGCCTCGTTCACACGGCTTAAAATGGGACTGCTGCAGTACGGCTCCAATCCGTCCCAGTAACTACGGTAATACACTGTTCTCATAGAGAACTATGGATTCCGTCTCTCCTCCCCACTCGGCGAATCCGCTGCAGGGGGAGAAAGTGACATCCACATTATTTACGGCGCGTACGCGCTGTGAATAATGAATGTCTATGGGGCCGGCGAGCTACCGGCCCCCTGCCCCGCCCCACGGCAGCCGCCGTAATTGCGGGGCGAAATCCGTCCCTGCAATTACGTCGGCAATAAGCCGTATGAACATTGCCTTTATGTTAAACATGTCAAGGTGGAGAGGACCGATGAAAAGGAATGTGACTGTAGCATTTGAGACCTGTAACTATAGAGACATATAGGTCTGGATAGAAGCTGTATATACAAAAAAATTGAATATTTTTAATTTTTGCAATATTACTTCATTTTTCATTTTATATGAATGTAAAGTTTAGGATAAGTATTCCACAAAGAGCTGTTAAAAGATACAATGATTGAAGACGTGACTAAACAAGAACCCGATGATGAGTTTTCTCAGACTGTCCTAACATTATTTGTTGGTCTAGATTTCCAGTTCTGTGTAATCCTCAATGTGATCTGTGGACGGTCATGAAACAGTCCCTGAAAAGTCTAAGTCCATCTCAGGCTGGTACTCTGGCATTTGGCATTTTGAAGTCCAAGTCCTGGTAAGAACAATTTCCATTATTTCACAAAATTGCATTATCCAGGCTTATGAAATGATGGGCAGTCTGCAACAAGCCAGTCACTGAAAACTCTACTTTCTTTTTAAAAACGTAACATTATTTATTAAAATGACCAAAAAACACATAAAATTTGTATATTTCAAATATACACCAATTCCTCTGAACACAAACTACTAACCAAGAGGAGAACAAATATTCCCCTATCACAAATACTTATAAATCACAAAGATACAAAGACAAGGCAAGGAGAAAGTGCATCACAATTTATCTGTGCACTTACCGCTTTTTTGCAAAGATTGTAGAGTCCAAATCAGGAATCATCCTGAGTATTCATTCAGATTTTGTGTAGAGCTATAAGAAATCTGTAATACAAGTACTAATATTTCACCCTAATGCACAAACCCCTGAATCGACCCTGAGTGGAGTAACCCCCCACCCCGAAAAGGGCGGGGTTTTACCCGGCTACCCTAACACCCAAAAAAAAACCCCCCTTAATACCAAAAAAAGAAAGAAATATAAATACTTATATTTAGACACGTTTCATCCTTCTAATGCCAAAAATTCTTCAGTGGGTTTAAAAAAAATTATAATCACTAGAACGAGATGCCAATTACAATACAGCTATAAAACCCCAGTAGCAAGATGGTTGCCGGTCTGTGATGTATACAAAAACAAATATACGACTAAATAGGTTCACCCCCCTTCCAGCTATGTTTTTTTCAGTCCCTGTAAAGTCCTTAGTAGGCAGTCGCACAGGTCACAGCCCACGGTTTTCCCAAACCCCGAAACCCAAGAAAAAGAAAAAGTGGCCAGGGTTTTCCCAAAGGACTTTCGTGAACAAGGACAGAGCACTGTCCAAAAACGTCTGCGTTCACCTGCCTGTTTTACTGCATCACCTGTATGTACAGAATTTTCCAATAAAGAAAACGTCTTTTTTGTATACCTGGTCCATACTTTTCATAATTTTGGAGTTGTGGCTAGAAGTGATCCCAATTCTTTAACCAAAGGACTTTCTTAAAGGGGGTTTTCTCCTCATCAATTATCTTCCCTCATCCTGTTTTTTTTTTTAATTTATATCATTTTTACTGGCTTCTACTGGCCGTTATTTGAGCTCGAGGACAACATCGTTTCTATACAAACCCGACGGAGCCATCAGAAAGATTGAACTCTGAGCATACGACCTGAAGGGGGGTGAAAAAAAAACGTCCAACAAGAGGGGATATCTAGGAATAGGTAGGACACTGATAATGGACACTTATTGCAAAGTGACCTGTTTTTGCAAGATCTTTAACATAAAAAGAAATCCTTATAGTGAGACAACCCCTTTAATTACATGTAAATCCTCCCACAATAAAAGAAAAGTTCAGTCAGCAGACAAGTAGAATTTTCATTAAAAAAAATGCCCAATTTTTTTGTGAAAAAACCCTCATAACTGGAATAAACTTCCCAAAAGGTTTCTTTACCTGTACATATCCACTGCTCCTCCCCCCCTTAAACCAACTAGAACACTGTGGAACGTCCCTCATCCCCTCATGCATTCCACATTTACTGCGCATGTCCTTAATAAGCCATGAGTATAAGGTCATGGGGGGGTTACTTTCTCACCCTTTTTAAAGGGGGTGATTGCTTATGCGACACTGCAGTGCTTCCCTGTTTAGCAGTTTTAAAAAAAAATATTTGTAATCGTTTTACCTTTAGTATTAATTAGGCAAGGTATTGCCTTGCTGTCCTATTTATGTGAGTAGGACAGTGCTGCAATATTCTTGCATTATAGCTACTAGAAGTAAGGCATTTGCAAAGTAGGGAATAGTAAAAAGCCTGCTGTCCTCACATACGCACATAGCCCCTTCAATCCGCACCTGCTCCTGGTGGTTTCCTCCGGTCTTCTGTTTACTTCCTTCTCCTGGTGGTCAGATCACCTGTCATCACTATCTTCCTGATAGCCACAGTTGAAGTGTTACCGCTGCAGTTGTTGAGTGGCTGCGGCGGTCACATGCGTTGCCTGAGATCACCATTTTAAGTCCTTCTAAACGTTGATGTCAGTAAATGACACTTAAAAACTGCTGCCAGTCAGCGTCTGCGGTGGTGATGTTCCAACTGCCAGGACCAAGAAGTAAACAGAAGACCGGGGGAGACAGTAGACAGCGGCAGCGCTAGGATAGAGACGGGTATCTGGCTTTTCTATTTTTTGCGCCCAACAATTTCCCCCAACTTGCTAAAA